>JAGFNK010000060.1:0-165117 GCA_025769875.1 Russula earlei | reverse complement strand
CCCAGAGCGCTGCCATCACCTGCAGTGGTGAAGACCTCATCGCCACGCCCACAAGATGACAGCATGAGCAACATGGAAGTCACCCCCTCAGATGCTCACGCCTTTCCATAACGCCATCGCCTACGCCCTTGCCTCTCACCACCCCATTGCCTCAAATGACCACGCCTCAGCCTCTGCCATGACAGCAGCACCAGGATCAATGACAACAACAACAGCAGCAGCAGCAATATCAGCAACACGGCCGATGCCTGGCAACACCATGTTGCAACAACACATTTGACACACGATGCAAGCACACTCCTCCCTCCTGCTTCCCCACACTGTGCCCGCATTCCAACGCATGGCAACACCTCAGAACATGCACACCCCCCTTTGCGATGATGAGACCACGTGCGGACGAGGCCAAAGACTCACTGAAGAAGCTACACGCACATGTACCTGTGCCAATGCCTATTGCTGCCTCGACACATGCCTTGCGTCATCATTTCAATTTTGTCTCTTTCACTCTTCCCTCAGTCCTTGTCCAGCCCCATGAACTTAAGTGTGCCCTTCTCACGCGGTTCAGTTGTAATAGTCATATCATATCATGGATGGATTCAGCTGTAGGGATAATGTAATATTATCATGCTTGGGGTTGGCACCCCAAAATGTGAACATCCAATGAGTGAAACATCTAGCTACAGTGCATGAGGTTCCACTGTCCAAGTTTCAAGACAATCCATTGAGAAATGGTTGAGACATGGCAGTACAAAATTTCACACACAGCTTGGCACCCAAAAATTGAAACTTCAAAAACTGAATATTAGGCTCCCATATTTTCGCTGCACCTAGATACAGTATATAAGGTCCCACTGTCCATGTTTCAAGGCAATCTATTGAGAAATGGTTGAGATATGGCAGATCGAAATTTCGAACTCAGATCACACCCAAAAACCAAAACTTCAAAACCTAAGAATCAGACCCCAACTCTTGGGCTGCACCTAGATACAGTACATGGGATCCCACTGTTGAAGTTTCAAGTCAATTGGTTCAGAAACAGTTGAGATATGGCAGTTCAAAGTTTTGCACTCATGTCACCACCCGAAAATTGACATTTCAAGAACTAAATATTAGGCTCCCATATTTTAGCTGCACCTAGATACAACATATAAGGTTCTACTGTCAAAGTTTCAAGGCAATCTGTTGAGAAACTGTTGAGATATAGCAGTTTTATTTTTGCACTTGAAATGACATCCAAAAATGGCAAGTGCAAGGTCACATGAAAACGACAATAAGGTCAATCCCAGATGGATGGATGAGATGAAGATAGATATAGTGGACAAGAACAATGGTGCAGCTGTGATGGTTAGTGGCATTGGGCCTAGGACAGAGGGTGAAGTGGGTTTTGCGATGGTGGTGGTTGGCAGGACAAGGCCTGAGGCATTGAACAGCAATAGGTGGAACTGAGGTCCTGGGGTGACAGGGTATGAGACTGGGGTTGAGGACCACGTTAGTCTCATAGTTGGCGGGCTAGCGGCAGTGGCAGCTGGTACGATGGGAGGGGTGGTGGCAGCAAGCACGTCCAAGATGTTAGCAGCCAAGGTTGACTGAGACAGTGGGTGGGGACAACAAAGTTGGCGAGGTCGGGATTGACACTATAAGGCAACAAATGGGGATGGCAGGGTTGGCAAGGCCGAGAGTGCAATGGCAGCAGTTGATCAGACTAAGGTTGGGGTGGAGGATGAATGATGCTTGGGACATTGAAGGGAGAGACGAGTTCCTGGTTCTGAGAGATGAAAATTGTCCTATCGAGAAGCGACAGTGCATGCCAGGCAATCAGATAGATGAGAAGATGAGAAAGGGATGCAAGAGAGAAGTCATGCAAAATAAGGAGGGGATGAGCTATATTGCTCTTCAGCAGATTCACCTGGTAATTATGGCTGCCCCTGTCCTCAAGACGAAGGTGGTTTAAATACATGAATGGCTAGGGGCAGAGCAAGACAGTATAATACTGGATTGAGCATAGCCTGAGGCAGTTGTGCTAAAGGCAGGGGTAAGGTATTCTGAAACGTTCAGTTTTCTATGAATTGTTGGATGCGAGGCATCATCACGCGATCCTAAGGTGAAAGGGGGTCAAAATGATTCATAATGAGATATAGTACATATGTGGGAGTCAGGTATGAGTGAATGTGCTTTTTGGAAATCGCGGTGTTGAGATGACATGTGTAATGAAACTAAGCTTGAAAGAATGGTAGAGAGAGTCTTGGAGGGAGTAAGTATGGTGAGTTCAGGTCTGAGAGAGCAGGTAAATACTGAAAAAGAGTATATGGGTGTTACTGGTGGTGACAGGCAGGCACTAGTCAGCGAGGCAAAGGTGCCATGTGGGGGTGGTCAGCCAGGTCTAAGGCATTGTGGGCTTTTTGCCTGGTGAGGCAGCAGCGGGTGTGCATGTGATTGGGTCTGAGCAGTAGCGGCTCTGGAGGCGGTGGGGAGGGTAGGTGTGTTGAGGCCGACAACGGAGGGTATAGAGGTGTTTGTGTGTGTGGTGTGATGGAGGGAGAAAAAGATGGGCCACATGCCTATGGTTCAACTGTTGACCTTGACTTGACTCTCGTGGCAAGTGTGTGTGATGCTTGGTCAGCATTTGCCAGATCGGCTGGGTCCATGCCCAAGCTTGCAACTCACCTTACAATACTCATTTGATGTTTTCTCATTTCTTTGTTTTTGGAGAGATGTCATGCAGAATGTCCTCATCCTCATCCTCATCCTCATCCTCATCCTCATCCTCATCCTCATCCTCTTGTCCATCACTGTAACACACTCCTACATTGCAGTGTGTAAAATAAACTTTTCATTCATGCCACTTATCTACACAAAGCAATCATATCTGTTTGGCTAGGTGCAAAGTTGCCCTTTGTTTCTCCACCACCCTTGAACAAACCAAATGTCTCCATGTTGCAGTCACCACCTGCCAGAGTGCCACTGCTGGTAACAAAGGCAGTGTTGAAATGGATGTCTGCATCCATGGGTATGCCCTCAAATGACTCCAAGGCATGTTATGCGAGAGGATGGATCCACAGATGTTCCAGCTGAATATGGGGGAGTGGCTTCTGTTCCTGCCACTGCTGCTCCAAGTTCACCACAGATGTGGGGATCACAACAGAACAGCATCATCAGAGCTGCTCCCTTGGTACATTCTGGGCCAGCATGCAGAGGACCCATGTTAAGGCTCCAAAGTGCCTTAAATAAGATCAATGGTCACGTCTATGAACATGTCCTACCAATGCAGATATGCTTGAGTCAAGCAAGCAATACTCATGGAGGGGAAGGAGTGTTAGATCCTTCTGGAGTATGACAACAAGATGAGAGGGGCTCTTGTTAAGATCTAACGATCTTAATACTATCTCTAGTGAAAGAGTTGCTTGATATAGTTCAAGCACTAGACTTCAAATCCTTTGATATTATCTCAGGAAGAGTGAATGTAAGAGATGAGAAGGGCCTCTTTCACTTAGAGTAGTGACTTGGTTTAGAGAGTAAAAGAAGAAGTTCTTTTGAGAACGTAAGTTGAGCATAAGGCTCAACTCCTGATACACCTGAGTATTTATACTGTATCTTGGGAATGGCTGATCCGATTCATACGAAACTTGGAGAGCACATAGCTGAGACCCAGTAGTATCCAAAAATAAAGACCGCAATTTGAAAGCATCAGAAATGACTCACATGTGAGTCATTCTCTCCTAGTATCTGTCATCAATCCAATAAGCAATCACTAAGCATCAGTCATCCACACTAAGCATCAGTCATCCTTATCAGTCAGCGAATCAGTAAGCAACAGTAAGCAGGAATGAGTAAGCAAGCATAGGTAAACAAACAGTCAGGGATGCAAGTCGAACCCTAACAGCTCTGCAGACAGGGTAGGAGTCAACTGTTTGGGATTGGCAAACTAAGTTGAGCTTAAGGCTCAACTGCTATGAACTGGGGGCTTTATATAGCCCTCAGGGATAAGGTTTGTGCTACTGTAGTACTGGTCGGTGCTATAGAAGCAAAGGTGGTGTCATGAACCAGTTCCCGGAGAGGGCCCTTGAAGGACCCTTCCTTATTAGAGGAAACCCAGCCTCTATGGTGGCACCCTGTTCACATGGACAAAAGAGGTGAGTAGAGGTGTCCACAATATCGCATGCGCATTGTTGCACAAGCAATTCTCGACACAATCGACATACAGCAAGCCCCACTTAGTGGCAACCCTTTTAACAATAAAGGACAGTATTATAGCTTCTTTAAGGACCCTTAAGGATGACTCTAAGTGCTCTGCAAGAGGCACTAACAAGACACTAACGGCCCTACAATGTGTTATTAGACTAACTCTAATAACCTTAGAACGAACTATGAAACAATACTAAGGACCTTAATATAAGTATTAGGGTCGACTCTAAGGACCCTAATAGAACTATATAAGGGGCCTTATAAACAACTCTATTCCTTACACCAAACTACAAGTCCTCAAATGACCAGCCCTAAACTAAACTGACAGAAATGAATCAGGTGCTTTGCATGTGTACTAAAGAAGTAAACATGTGGACAGAAAAGGCTCTTACTCATCAGGATGAGCCTTCTTACTCAGCGGCTTACTGAGCATGACTGAGCATGCTCAGTAAGCACACTCTGACTTCTTACTCATCTGTCTATTGTGCTTGATAACAAGGTTAAGACTTGTTCCCTATTTAGCAATCCTCTTGTAGTATATAAGCGCTCAATAAAGTAGTGGACAGTCTTCAGACTGTCCATTTGTTTATGGCACTCTCTATCCCTGGGATACTCCTTTAGGGCCATCCCCTTGTGTCATTCTGGCCTCATCCTTGTGTAGCTGCTCATCTTTACCAGTAACTGTACCTCTCTGGTACTTGGTACTACTTTGGACCCTTCTCCTTGCCCACGCCGTCCTAGACATCTATTGACTTGTCTTTGAGCTCATCCCTTGCTCTTGAACTGGATTGTTCAACAGTGAGTCTTGAACAGGTGGCTCATAGAAGCAATAATTGCTTCTGTGTAAACGATCTTGGTGCTGGAAGCATTAAGTGCTTCCCTAGTAGCAATCTCAGTGTCATAAGTACTTTCTCAATCAGGGAAGCGACATATGTGTTGCGCAGCATAGAGCGCAGCTAACAGGCCAAGCAACCCACCTTAGAGGTTGTGCTAATGCTCAAGTGATATTGGGGTGTAGAGCGATGTGTATACTCGTCTACGTGTATGGTATTTATACCTCTATGACCCAGGGCTGTTCCTAAGTCCAAAAGAGGTGACTACAGGTGTCCACTATATCGCGCATTAAGTGACGCGTGATGTGGAAACATTCTAGACGCAGCATAAGGCTGCATCTTGTAATAGATAGCGTAGTATGCGTAACCCTATTGCCATAAGCGCATATACTAAAGTTCTGTCTAACACGTAACATCTATGAGCGGATCTTGAACCTTGTATGAAGGTCTTCACCTTCTTTGATCCGTTCTGGTTCTGGTTCAACAATATGTGGCAGTACAGGATTATCTGGGACAGAAGCAATGCTACTCATTGCTTCTTCAGTACATCTTCAGAAAGATATGATCAACGCATTCCTGTTAAGGCTCCAAAGTGCCTTAAATAAGATCAATGGTCGCATCTATAAACGCATCCTACCAATGCAGATATGCTTGAGTCAAGCAAGCAATACTCGTGGAGGGGAAGGAGTGTTAGATCCTTCTAGAATATGACAACAAGATGAGAGGGGCTCTGCAGACGGGGTAGGAGTCAACTGTTTGGGATTGGCAAACTAAGTTGAGCTTAAGGCTCAACTGTTTCTACTGGAGGCTTTATATAGCCCTACAGGGATAAGGTTCATGCTACTGTAGTACTGGTTGGTGCTATAGAAGCAAAAGGCGGCTCATAGAAGCGAGGTTGCTTCTATGTAAACAATCTCGGTGCTGGAAGCATTAAGTGCTTCCCCAATCAAGGAATTGACGTATGTGGCGGTACAGGAACATCTGGGACAGAAGCAATGCTACTCATTGCTTCTTCAGTACATCTTCTGAAAGATACGATCAACGCATTCCGAATGTGATGTCAACGAACATAAACGATCAAGATCTGACGCACGCATAATGGAAACAGTGCAGTCCATAGTTCAGGTGTTCCGGCATCTTCCGGACCCCAAACCACTCGGTAACAATTCCAAACATGATATCAATGGACATAAATGGTCAAGATCTGACACACGCATGATGCAAATGATGCAGTCCATAGTTTAGGCGTTCTGGCATCTTCCAGACCCCAAACCACTTGGTAACACCTGGGAGGACATCCTGAGGCAAAGCCAGGAACTCCTGAAAGACTGGATGGAAAGACATGAGGTTTAAGTGGGTATGAGGCCGCCACTGACCCTAGGTTAGAAGCTTCCCCTGAGTCCCACACTATCCCAACACCAGGGATGTGCATAAACTGCATTTCCCCTCACAACCACACCCAAGCAGCCTGGCTTCAGCATGCTGGGTAGGGCTAATGACAAATTTCCTGCTACCCAGCACTTATCCTTAGTTCCCACTTATCTTAGTAATTACTACTTAGATTATCAGTTCTGAGAATAAATGCTTTTCAAAAAAAAAAAAAAGGAAATCATCAAATGGGGGTCTTTTGACACAAAAAAAAGAAGTGTGGACTCGATTAGACAGCACTTTCACCCTCAGGTTGAAAGAAATTTCAACTTTATTGTTTGTATGCCTACACATTCTGACTGATTTATAGGTAGCTTACTTTAGCTGACTGACTAATGGGTACCTGCTGCATTGGCGGGCATCGTGGAGGCTTGGCCGTAGTTTGCGTCGCGGGGACCATAACCAGTTGGGTCACTGTTAGGCCAGCACAGCTTAACCTTTACAGTTGGGCACCTCGGACTCTCGGAGTAGGGGCTGCGCACCGTACCATATTATGGGTACGGCCGTATATTTGACGAGTCTAAACGGGACGGGTACGGGTCCCGTACACCCGTACGCGGTGCGCAATCCTACCTCGGAGTTCGGAATGTGAAGTGAGGTGAGGTGACAGACAGTGTCATTCCACTCCACTTCCACACCGGCAAACGGAGCAAGCTTAGCCGAAAGGAGAGACCTTGTAGGAACTCGCAGGGGTATTTGTGTTTCTTCTTCAATTGGCCTAGTACATATTCATCGGATTGCGCCCCCTAGCCTCATTCCGGCACTCGTGATGAAAGGAGGGGAGGATGCACCCATGTATAAAATGACCATCCGGATCAATATTACATTTTGACCGACGGTATGGGTAACGATCATTCTGGTTTACTTCCGCTATCGCTCAAACGTCCTAATTCCACGCCACATCGGCTCATGCCTCCACGCCATCCCAATACTCCCTCAATCTCGTCACCGTCGTATAACAACTTGTCAGGGAATAAAAGCATAGCGAAAGAGAGCAACGGGTGTCAAAAAGAATGGCCATGTGACGGTTCATCACCCCCACCGTCTCCTGCTCAGCCTATAGTCCCATACGTCCTGCTTCCTTCGCCGACTGCTGGCTTTGTCTCGGCTACTGTCCTGGAACGCTACACTACGGAATCTGATTTTGCCTACGCACTCTTCCTTCACAACTATCCTCAATACTTAACCACTTGGCATGTCGATAGTCTGCGTCGCTCAGAGTACGGTCGCCTTGCATCGGATGAAACCTACGTGGATTACATGGGAGGCGCGCTGTATCCAGCTAGTCTTATCTCAGCCCACGCTGATTTCTTGCAAACGGCTGTCCTTGGAAATACCCACTCGGAGAGCCCAAGGTCTGCTGGCTATTGTAGCTTCAACTTCACTGCTTACTCCAATTTTAGTTCCAAGTTGTCCGCAGCATTGACGGCGACAGCGCGAGCAGCCGTACTGTCCTTTTTCAATGCGCCAACAGGGTCCACCGTCATCTTCACACCCAACGCCACCGCCGCCCTCAAGCTTGTCGGGGAGGCTTTTCCCTTTACACCAGGAGCTGCGTTTATCCTTCCAGAGGACGCTCACAATTCTGTGCAGGGCATTCGCGAATTTGCAAAGGCAAAAGGCGCTCCGGTTGTCTATCTTTCCTCCCCTCCCCAGGGTGGCGTGCGTGTCAAAGAGGCATTTGTGGGTCCACTGTTTCTTATGGCGCATAGAGCTACCTTTGACATGCGCACTACATCTCCTAATCCAGACACTCATTGAAAAGCATCGTCCCAGTGCAGGTACCCCCCGCGCTTTTCGCATATACTGGTCAATCAAACATCACAAATACAAAGCCGCACACACCGTCCTCGCACATGCAGCTCGTCTTGGCTTCACCACGCTGCTTGACGCGGCTGCTCTGGCACCTACTACACCGATCGACCTGACGAAAACCCCGGTGGACGCGGTCGCAGTCAGCTTCTACAAGATGTTCGGATTCCCCACGGGTATTGGGGCACTTGTCCTCGCACCTGGAATCGGTGCCTGGCTCAGAGACAAGCGACCGTGGTTCGCCGGTGGCACGGTCGCGGCCGTGCAGGTCCCTGGTACCGTTGTACATCGCAAAAGTGCAATTGATGAGGCATTTGAGGTCGGTGTAACCCTCTGTATAATTTATGCAGGTTACCTGAGACAATATCAGGATGGCACGCTCAACTATGCGCTTCTTCCTGCAGTGACAAACGGCCTCCGTCTCCTTAGCGCATATCTCCCAGCATTGCCATTACGCATCGCTGCGCTCTCCGCCTCCTGTGCACGCCTTCTTGAAGATATTCGATGGCCACGAAGCGGCGTTATTGCAGTGCGCGTTCTCTCGCGCATTCCAGGTGCATCCCCTGAGTCAGGCGAGGAGGTGCAGGGTGCAGGGGGTGTAGTCTCGTGCCTGATGTTTGACGTATGTTCGTCTCCAGTTTCTCGATGTGTTGGTCCACAGACTCATACTATCTTTCAAACACGCGGTGCAGGAGAAAGGTTGTCCTATCCCACTATCCAAAGTAGCTGCCCATGCCGCTGCAAACGGCATCGCTCTGCGCACAGGGTGCATGTGCAATCCTGGTGGCGCAGCGGCGTTACTCTCTCTCGACAGTCCTATGTCTGTTATTGACCAGGGCGAGTCGAATCGTCGGCCCACGCTACGCTCCCATCAAGAGGTTTCTGGAAGCGAGTTCGGCATCGTGCGGATCAGCTTCGGGCTGGCAAGCTGCTGGATGGACGTGTGGCGGGTGCGGTGCTGGGTAGTCGACGCGCTCAATGAACAATGGACGAATAGCCCTCGAGAGCCGGTATTCTCGGCTGATCAGACTAACGGTCACCCCGCGTTGAACGCAGTTGTGGGGGGAAGGGTGATCTGATACAGAAGGAAAACCCTGGAATCCATCATCACGTCTTAGGTCCATTTATCATCCCTAGTCCATTGTTTGAATCCACAGCCCCGAGGAAATTGTTATGATCCGGAAAATGGAGGAACAATAGTAATAATACTAAAGCATATTATCAATGTGTAGTGCAATTACGAATATATGAGGGCGTACCACTGGCAGGATAACTTGTCAAACTAATCAATCACTGGCCCTCAATAATGAACAATACTGACATGGTACTTGGATAATTGACAACCCACAATACCAAATCAACTACGCTGTCAGACTTGCTGAAGAGCCTTTTCTGTAGTGTTTTAAGGTCCGGTTGGCCGAAGAAAAAATAACCGAAACCGGACCAATTGCAACCGAAGGCAACCGGACCGTCGGTTGCGTTGCACAGGTTCACTGACTATTCAATATTCAGTTGCCAATTTCAAGCTATGACAGAACATTGAAAAACTGGTTTACACTGGTCGCAACCAGTCTTTGAACATACATACATAACATTTGAGGTACATGAAGCACTACTAGATAGGTTGTGAGGTACCAAGAATGTCTAGCTACTCAGAGAATTGAACTGGCAAACACAATACACTGCCAAACAAAGTTGAGTATATCACTCATGTTCAATGTGTCAACACCACATGGCAAAAGGCAATGCATCAACCACAAAGGGTAAAGGCAGAGCATGCACAAAGGCACCATCAAAGAAACCAGCTCCAGAAAAGGTAGCATCAAAAGAAGCACCGGCAAAGAGCAACAGGTCTCAGAAGCAAGCAGCAGTGGATGAATATTCAGAAGACTGGTGGACTTTGCTCCACCAGAGGCCAGGATGTGCAGAGCATCTTTGTGGCACAATGTGCTATGCCTCTTGGACCCAAAAGGGCTGAAATAATTTTTTTGGAAAGCCCCCTTTGTGGAGGCACATTGCTCAATTGACTGTTTGTCTTGATCTCACAGATATCTCATATGCCTCTGATTGTCCATACTAAAGACTGAAAGTGTAAATCATGTTTTATTGCCTCAGATGCAAGCCATGAGGGCAATGTCTTGACAACATTGCCAAGCACCCAAGATGCAAGCTTGACACCACAGGCAAATGCCACAATGGTGAGATCACTTCACATGCACACAAAATTTTCCTTACTATCCCATAAAAGTTGTGATCCTTATTTACAAGTCACATACCAACAAGTATGTATAAAAAGGGGGCTCCAAAATGAGCCAGGAAATGTATTGTATTCTGTTGCCTTCTTGAAGTCCCCTGGTGTGCCTCCTGCCAGACCAGCATTCCTGCATGCCAATTGCTGCACCCTCAGACTTTCTCCTTGCCTATTCTCATCAAAGACTCCTCCAATGAAGAGTCTGATCATAGGCCTCAGAAGAAACACCATGCAAAGCCATCAAAGGAAGCTAGTGATGACAAGGAGGTTCACAATGAACCTGATGAACCTGAGGTGTGTGTCATGAATCATTTCCTGGAGAGAGCCCTTGAAGGACCCTTCAATTAGAGGAAAGGGGGTCTCTATGGTGGCACCCTGTTCACACAGCCAAAAGGGGCAAGCAGAGGTGTCCACAATATCATGCACACATTGTTGCACAATTGATTTTAGGCACAATCAACATACAGCAAGCCCTATGGTGGTTTTGGGCCACCAGGGGTGTGTGCAGAGGAGCATGAAAGCACAACACAGCATGTCCCTGGGATCATTTTGATCCCCTAATTTTTTCCACTCCCCTCAGGGGAAAATACATTCTGCTGTTATCCTTCTCAGGCCTTGTACAACCCACTTCAAAATCAAAAATGTCTGAAAAGCAAGAACATTCCATACTGTCCCCACGACTCCATATCCAAAAAAAAACACGAATGTGTGACCCAATCGCACACATGCACCAAAACCAGAACAAGCGCATCAGCTACATAGAGAGGCAATGCATTATTTCTGTCAAAGTCCAAAGTCTTTTCATTATACGTTTTCATTTCTGTTTTACTTCTGTTCTTGACTCCAAAAACTCCTAAAAACACTCCCCTATTTTATTCCTTAAGTAACATACTTGTAAAACATATAAAATAGCTTCTTATTGCCTGCAAATGTAACAATTGTTGTGTTCCTTGTTCTCAAAAAACCCCTCACATGCACTTCAAACAAGTCCCCCCTCTCGTGCTCTACCACCCTCCACATCATTTACATGCATCCCTGACTCTGCACCACGCCAATGGCCCACCAGCCTGCCTTGCCCACTCTTGCATTCCCACTGCCTGGGTATCATATCTTCACCACCCTACTTGCTGGCACATTAAGAGACAACATAAGAGGCCTTCTAAGGACCCTCTAGAACCTTATAAAGGGCCTTATAAGAAGCACTTCCCCATTGACAAATACTCCAAGGCCTCCAAAGACTGGCCCTAAACTAACTTACAGCAAACTTAACATGTATTTTGCATTAAACAGTGAACATGTGGACTCTAAAGGCCCTTACTCATCACCTAGGGTATCTTTACTCAGCAGCTTACTGAGCATGACTGAGCATGCTTACAGAGCATCCTCCAACATCTTACTCATCCTCCCATCATGCTTGATAACAAGGTTATGACTTGTTCTCCATTTGGTAGTTCCCTTGTAGTAAATAAGTGCTCAATAAAGAAGCAGACAGTCCTTAGACTATCCATTTGATTGTGGCACTCTCCTTACCCAAGGTACTCCTTCAGGACTGCCCTCTCTGCTCCATGGGCTTTATCTTTGTGTGTTATGGTGTCATGGCTGTTGGAGCTTTAGCTCAAAGTTCAGTGGGGCCAAGTCTCTGGACTTGGTTCAGTGGTTCAATAGGGGCCGGCTCAAAGAGACCAGTTCAAGGGTTTAGTGTCTCAAGACTATGTCAAGCAATGACTAGTCTGCAGACAGAGCTGATCTTCTGGTTGTTTCACAGAAGAGGAGGATGAGGATAGAGCAAGAGAGGAGCAAGAGAAATACAAGGGTCCCTCCTAGTGTGTTGATGTCAAGCAAGGTATAAGTCAGCACAACAAGTTGTGATTGAGAGAGGATACAGGGCAGGGAATGTAACAGGTGATGAGACAAAGCTAAGCTTGGGGCATTCCCCAGCTTCTACAAGTGCTTAAATACTGAATGTAGCAAGGCTGTACAGTACTATATGCAGAACAATAGATAGAGCTAAACCAGTAGCAAAAGAGGATCAAACAATAGATGAAATGCAGAGGATGAAACAATAAGCAACCATCACAATCAAGGGATAAAACAGTAACCAAGGGGATGAGGGTGAAGTGTAAAGAATGGTAGTGAGGGATCAAGGGTTAGTTGACAAACCAAAGAGGGGTAAATCATAACACTGTGTGCCTTCTTCTTTCTACAAGTAACAGTACCTCTCTGGTACTTGCTGCTTGTTTGGACACTCCTCCTTGCCCATGCAATTATAGATATCTTGTCAAGACACATACTGCTGATCACAAAGGACTCAGGAGCAGGTGGGCAAGGGTCAGAACAGACAATGGGCAGCATAAAGTGCGTTGAACAAGAGGACAAGCCAAATGACTAGAAGGTACCAGATGGGGACTGGTACATGTTGCAGGAGACAGAAACAAAGGTTGGAGGCCAGTGCAGAAAAGGGGCTTTAGACAAGGCGATTGTTGAAGAGTACCTTGAGGATGAGGGAAGACTTTAAACAGAGCAGTTGTAAGGGAGTATCCTGGAAGAGAGAGTATCACAAATGGATAGTCTGATGACTGCCATGCTACATTGGGGCTTATATACTGTGTACAGGGTCAATTACAAACTACAGGGACTATTCTAGATTCTTTGATTCCATCCAATAGGATTATAGATGTTGTGATTTCCCGCCTTGTTCCTATTTCTTGATATTGCACTCTTCCTTCTTACCCTCGTCCCCTTGGTTAC
Organism: Russula earlei; assembly: GCA_025769875.1. NCBI lineage: Eukaryota > Fungi > Basidiomycota > Agaricomycetes > Russulales > Russulaceae > Russula > Russula earlei. The sequence continues at coordinate 151,863 of JAGFNK010000060.1, read as the reverse complement.
CATTTCATCCCTTGATGCTGATGGTCCCTTATTGTTTCACCTCTTGTGTTTTATTTATTGTTTGATCCCTTTCTGCTATTGGCTTAGCTTTATCTATTGTTCTGCATATAGTACTGTACAGCCTTGCTACATACAGTATTTAAGTGCCTGTAAAAGCTGGGGAATGCCCCAAGCTTAGCTTTGTCCCATTTTCTGTCACATCCCTTGCCCTGTATCCTCTCTCAATCACAACTTGCTTGTGCTGGCCTACACTCTGCTTGACCTGAGCACACCTCAAGGAACTCTTGTGTTCCTCTTCCTCCTCTGCCCCTCTCTCATCATCCTCCTGTTGCGCAGCATAGAGCGCAGCTAACAGGCCAAGCAACCCACCTTAGAGGTTGTGCTAATGCTCAAGTGATATTGGGGTGTAGAGCGATGTGTATACTCGTCTACAAGTATGGTATTTATACCTCTATGACCCAGGGCTGTTCCTAAGTCCAAAAGAGGTGACTACAGGTGTCCACTATATCGCGCATTAAGTGACACGTGATGTGGAAACGTTCTAGACACAGCATAAGGCTGCATCTTGTGATAGATAGCGTACTATGCGTAACCCTATTGCCATAAGCGCATATACTAAAGTTCTGTCTAACACGTAACATCTATGAGCGGATCTTGAACCTTGTATGAAGGCTCTTCGCCTTCTTTGATCCGTTCAGGGTTCCGGTTCAACACTCCCCCTTGCTAAGTGCATCGGTAGATGCCGTGAGCATTTTCCCACATTCAGGGGTAGAATGTTAGTCCTAGTTGCTCCCTGAATTTGAGGAACTTGATGCGACCAAGGTTCTTGGTGAACATGTCGGCTGGGTTATTAGCCCCTTCAATAAAGAATAGCTCCACCTGTTTGTTTTGTATGACTTCACGAATGAAGTGATAGCGCAAATCAATATGTTTGATGCGCTTTTCTTGCACAGGGTTGGAGGCTAAGAATATTGAGCCTTGGTTATCACCGAACAGTGGGATGGGAGCAAGATTGATGCCAAGTTCTGTTAGTAAGGATTTAATCCAAACTAACTGTCTGCTCGTGTCAGAGAGCGACATGTACTCAGCTTCAGTGGAGGAGAGCGCGACTGTTTTCTGCGCTCGTGAGTTCCACGAAAATATTGCTCCAGCCAGGTTCACCATATAGCCTGTAGTGGACTTCCGATTAGTCGGATCAGAAGCCCAGTCAGAGTCAGCATATGCCATTAGGCCGCCATTAGATGGTCCATCATAGACCAAGGCATAATTGGCGGTTCCCAAGAGGTATCGGCAAATATAGTATGCACGATTTAAATGATCCTCTGAGGGATTGGCAGCATGTTGCGACAACTTTGTGACAGCAAAGGCTATGTCTGGACGCGTTCCAAGCATTATGTATAGGAGTGATCCTATAACTTGCTGGAATTTTGACCGCAAGGCTGGGTCAGCAGTGGAAGTGTTGGGAGAGGGGTGATAGCCCTCTGGTAGCGGAGTAGGAGCAGGGTTTGCGTTAAGCAAGTCGAAACGCTGCAGCACTTTCCTTAGATACTCAGTCTGGTCCAGATGTATTTGCCCAGACTTGCGTATGATGCGCATGCGTAGAAATTCTTGGGCATCGCCCAGATCTCGACATTCCCAGAGCTTCATGAAGCGCTCCTTTGTTTTATTGATTTGTTTTTTGTCTGCTCCAAAGAAGAGCACATCATCAACATAGACGATGGCTATGATGCTCTTGTCTTTACTAACAAAGAGCCCAGAGTCAGACATAAGGCGAATAAGGCCGAGCGAGGCCATGGACTTGTCAAGGGCTTTCCACCAAGCAAGTGCCGCTTGCTTGAGTCCATATATTGCGCGTTTAAGGCGCATGACTTTACGCTCTTGGCCTTTTATTTTGAAGCCCTCAGGCTGCTCCATATAGAGCTCTTCATCGAGCTCACCATAGAGAAAGGCAGTCTTGACGTCTAGTCCGCTAATGTGCCAATTTTTGAGCGCTGCGAGCACAATCATCAGGCGGACTGTCTCAAACCGTACCACGGGTGAGAATATTTCGTCATAGTCAATGCCTTCTACTTGGGAGAAGCCTTTGGCGACTAGTCTGGCTTTTTTACGACCATCAGACTTAAGGTCGAATACCCATCTATTTTTAATTATTTTGCGATCCTTGGGAGGATTCGACTAGTTCGAAGACTTTGCGTCTGCAGAGGGATTCCAACTCCTCGCGACAAGCATCTTTCCACTCCTTTTGGAGTTCACTTGGCATTCGCAGAATGTCCCTAAAGGTCCATTCGCGAATCTTCGCAGTATCAGGTGCTTCTGAACTTAGTGGAACTGCTTGGGCGAGCAGATAGTTCAGAAATTTGACTCCCCCTTCCCTTGCTAGACGTAGAATGTCTTCTACCTCATCCTCAGAGGCTTGCGGCGGTTGATCGTCAAGGACGACAGGAGGGTAAGGGCCTGGTGTGGCCGAATCCTGACGTACTACCCTCACCGGAGCTACCGGGTTGGTTTTCTGTCATTGTTCTCCATGTGCGTGTGCGCCGAACGTCTTTTTCCACTTCTGTGGGGTGTCTGCGTTCACCATAGACGTTGCCTGGACGGGTAGGTACTTTCCTCAACCGCTGAGACCTTCGAAGAGGTACAGGCTCTTCAACGGGAGGAGGGGACGGTGTAGGAGGGACGGGCAGTTTGCTCACGTTCCTCTTCTTGTGGCACCTGTATAGGCTGCTCATCGTCCTCATCTTTTAATAGTAGGGAATGGGTCGTCAACACCAGGAATGGTGTCTTCGACAGGTTGTTGCGGTAGTTCCTCACGCGGTTCATTAATCCATGTGGTACCTTTAGTGCGCGCTTTGTCGCATTTGGGGTACAGGGTCTCATCGTACAGGGCGGTAGCATTTGTGTAAAGCGTATTATTAGGGAGCCTCATAAAGAGTGAGGCTTTGATCCCCTCAGTGTGACCAAGGTAGATCATAAGCTCGCTTTTAGGCGAAAGCTTGTTGACTCGACGCTTTTCTGGTATGTGCACATATGCACCGCAACCAAATACTCTGAGGTGTGAGATATCAGGGACCTCGTTCTTTAAGACTTCGTAGGGTGTACGCCATTGAAGGCGTCTGGCAGGTGTCCTATTGTAACAGTGTGTCCCATGATTCACTGCAAATTCCCACCAGGAGGGAGGTAGACAAGCTTCAAGGTGCATTGCCTGAGCTTTGTCCATTACAGTGCGCATAAAGCGCTCTGCGCGTCCATTCTGTTGTGGAGTGTATGGGGCGCTTTGCAGGATTTTAATTCCTTCGTCCTTTAGGACGTTGTCAAAGGCCTCGGACTTGTACTCTCCGCCAGCATCGGACATCCACTCTTTGATTCCTGCTTTGTATTGGTTCTTGACCATAGCAAGGAATTGCTTGACGGCCATTATGGTCGACTTTTTATTTTTTAAGAGTGTGATCCATGCATAGGAGGAATAATCGTCAATGAAACTGACGAAATATTCGTACTTATGATACGACTTCACAGGGAAACTCTTCAGGTCCGAGTGGATACGCTCGAAATGGTGCGGAAGCACTGAGTTTCAGAAGGGGGGTGCGCAGATGCAGGCATCTTGCCTTGCGCGCAGCCAGGACATACCGGCTGTTCCTGAGGGATTTTCAGGTCTTCAGGGAGACCCTTGGTATGTGTCTTAGCACGTGTTATGACATCCTTAGATGGGTGGCCAAGGCGTCGGTGTATGACATCATAATCTACCGCGTAGATAAGAGAATGCGCTTGCGCACTTTCAATTGAGGCGTCTAACCAATACGTGGTTTGACCCAGGAATAAGGGGTAAGAGGACAGGATTATACGTCCGTCCTCTCGTAGGGAAATATGATTTCTATTCCCTAATGCATGCATCCCTTGTTGTAAAAACTCCCCCATAGATAATATCCGAGTGTTAATTTTCGGAATATAGAGAACAGGAGAAATGCGCTGTGACAACTGTTTTAGAGTTGACAGTGTGCCGAAGCAACACAGCGCCTTTGCCTTCCACATATATAGTGTTATCGGCAGTTTTAACAGGGGATCTTTCGTGCGGCAAAGCCGGCGTATACTCTATAAAGTCTTTTATTTCAAAGGTGAAGTGTGCAGACGCGCCAGAGTCTAGGAGCCATAAGGATCCCATTTTACTCAAGTCGTGCTTTCCTCTACATCTCGAACAGTTTTTGTTACATTCACTTGAAGGGAAGTAGTCCCTTTGCTAATTTGTACATTGTATGATACAAGCGAACACTTTTTAGACATATCTAGCCCGCTTTGGGGCTGGGGAGATGCTAATAGGTTCTTTAGCAAGTGAAAGGAGAGAGGGAGGTGCACGCACGCTTCGTTATCTTTGGGGTCACTGCCCCAATCAAGCGCTTCATCCAACGGAGTTGGAGCACGCTCAGGGGTGGCAGCACCTTCTGGAATACCGTCATATATGTCGAATAAATCCGACGTGTTTGTTTGCGCGAAGTCGCCATCATCCTGGTCCATAGGCTCAGGGACGGGTGACGGAAGTTTGACTGCACTTGTCGAGGCAGCGGATTGAGTCGAGATCCACTGCTCGAGGGTCTTGACTGTCTGTATAGTGGGAGTTACCCCAAGATTGTCAGCAAGATCAAGCGCTTTGTTTAAGGCCTTGTAAGGACCGTGAGTGCGTTTGCGAGGGTCAGTCGCAGTTGGGACGGTACGTTGTTGGATCCCCAAAGGACCCAGATGGGTGATGGTGGTAATGGTCGGGAGTGGGAGTGCGGCAACGTCCGCAATGTGGGAGTGTCCGGGACCATGGCTGCTATCAGCCTTCTCCTTGCCTTTCCCTTTTCCTTTGCCGCCACGCTTGCCACGCTGGCGCTTGTCCTTATCTTCATCGCGCTTGGGCTTATTGCCCTGCTGCTGATTAAAGAAGGAGGGGTCACCGTGCTTGCGCTTGACAGCTGAGAGCTTCTGCGCGCTGTGCTTCTTGCCTGTTCCGTGATTGATCTCAGTTTGATATTGAGAGACGATAGCCTCTCGGACGTCCTTAGCATTAAGGTCGGCCACTTCATAGTTCTGAGTAACAATGTGGACAAGCATTTCCCATTTCTGGGGAATGGCGGCAAGTATGATGAGTGCCTGCAGGGTGTCAGGGATGGGAAGGGAGGAGGCAGTGAGACGCTGGAATGCAGCATGTATCCGATCTATTTGTGGGCCAGGATGCTGGCTCGGGTTAATGCGGATGGAGATGGCTTCTTTGAAGTCCTTATAGATAGTAGTGGTAGTCGCCGTACCATAGAGGGTATCAAGGCGATTCCAGATTGTCTCAGCGTTATCCAAAGATGTAAGATCTTGTTGGATCGCGATGCTTGATCTAAGGACCATGTGACCGACTGCCATATCATTCCCTTTGTCCCATTCTTTCACAGCTGCCAAAGCGACAGCCTGGGCAGCAATCTCTTCGGGAAGAGGCGCCTGAGGAAGGCCAGGGAGGGTAGGCAGTTCAAAAGTGCCATTGCAATAACCCCACAGTCCAACGGACATGAGGTAGGCTTTCATAGCCTTTGACCAAATACCATAGTTTGCACCATTGAGGATGGGGACAACAGGGGCAGAGGGTTGAGACGACAACATTGTAGCTGTTAGAAGAGGGCTTAGAGGTTGTCAGTAAGAGTATTTGTATTAAACAAGCTGACATAGTCTCCCCATAGGGTAGACTAGCTCGCCGCAGCATGCAGGCTTCAGGGATGCTTCGCCATCGTTGCAGCCGATGAAGGCGCATGGCTTGCAGGGCCCATAACCTGTTGTGCAGCATAGAGCGCAGCTAACAGGCCAAGCAACCCACCTTAGAGGTTGTGCTAATGCTCAAGTGATATTGGGGTGTAGAGAGATGTGTATACTCGTCTACAAGTATGGTATTTATACCTCTATGACCCAGGGCTGTTCCTAAGTCCAAAAGAGGTGACTACAGGTGTCCACTATATCGCGCATTAAGTGACGCATGATGTGGAAACGTTCTAGACACAGCATAAGGCTGCATCTTGTGATAGATAGCGTACTATGCGTAACCCTATTGCCATAAGCGCATATACTAAAGTTCTGTCTAACATGTAACATCTATGAGCGGATCTTGAACCTTGTATGAAGGTCTTCGCCTTCTTTGATCCGTTCGGGTTCCGGTTCAACACCTCCTCTTCTGTGGAACCAGAAGACCAACTCTGTCTGCGGACTGAGTCATTGTCTGACTTAGTCTTGAGATGCTAAACCCTTGATCCAGTCTCTTTGAGCCGGCCCCACTGAACCCTTGAACCAAGTCACAGGGACTTGGCCCCACTGAACCCTAAGCTAATGCTCCAAAAGCCACGATGCCATTACAATAGAGGCATAAACTCACTTGTGTCAGATTTAGGGCTGACTGGGCATATTACTGATTGTTGTGGAGCAATGACACCATAATGATGTCACTGTGGAGTGCTTGGTGAGCAGATGATGTTAGTGTGGAGCCACTCAGTCAGCCATGATGTCATTGGAGCTAGATGACATCATATGAGTTATGCAACAAGTTGTAAGAGTCCATTCCATTGTTTCAGGTTCTTGGTGGCTAAGTGGCCATGTGGCTGCCACATGGTGATTACCCAATTTGGAATGAGGTGTCTAGTTGTGCCATAGTGCCTTCTTGATGACTATATCTTGTTCCATAGGAAGAGCAGTCCATGAATGTTAGGATTCTTGCATTCCTGTCTTCTTTGCTTACCTATGCTTTGGTTACTCATCTGTGCTTACTCACGCTTAGTGATTTGCTTAGTGATTGCTTACTGGCTTGCTTACTGATTGATTACTCATTGCTTACTGTTTGATGACAGATACTAGGAAAGAATGACTCATGCATGAGTCATTTCTGACACTCTCAAATTGTGCTTTACAGATTTGGATACTACTGGTTCTCAGCTATGTGTTCCTCGAGTTTCATATGAATCGGATCAGCCATTGTCAGGATATCATATAAATACTCTGTTGTATCAAGAAGTTGAGCCTTACGCTCAACTTACTCTCTTACAAGAAATAACTATCTTGTCAAAACTCTCTAAATTCAAGTCATCACTCTAAGTGAATGAGGCCCCTCTCTTCTCTTACATCTACTCTTCCTGAGATAATATCAATGGATTCAAAGTCTAGTGCTTGAACTATATCAAGCAACTCTTTTACTAAGAGTCAGTAATAAGATCAGTCAGATCTTAACAATGAAGTGGTAAGGAATAGATGTTAGGGATGAAGTAGAAAGGTGTAGTAAGAGTTTCTTTGGTCTTGCAACCCAGTCCTGGTCCCAATTCACAACACATCTATTGACTCATCTCTAACCTCTCTCCCTGCTCTTGAACAGGATCATTCAACAGTGAGTCTAGACAAGGTGTTGGGCAATGAGCAGGAAGGTGGGAATGATTCACCCAATGATTCTGAGGTATGAAGCTTGCAATTCTTCTATACAAAATGTTAACAGCTGTCAAGGGAGATGGGCTCCAAGATCATCACCAAATATCCATCCCCTCTAAGGTCTAGGGTGTAGCACAGGTCACACCACAGGTCACATAAACATAACCACACCTGTGACACTGTACCTGTGCACACACCATAACCACAGGTACAGGTTATACCTGAAGGTTTCATTCCAGACCATGGTGTATTGACACCATGGTATATCATCAATACCATTGTAAAGTATGCAAGCCTGCTGGCCCAGAAACTCACCTGACCTGTACCTGTGCCCCTTGCACCTCCAACACCACATGCAAGACAATCACTGGATGTTATGGCATCACAGCCATTGGAGCATTAGCTCAAGGTTTGATGGGGCCAAGTCCCTGGACTTGGTTCAGTGGTTCAATGGGGCCAGCTCAAGGAGACCAGTTCAAGGGTTTTAGCATCTCAAGACTAGGTCAAGTAATGACTAGTCTGCAGACAGAGTCAATCTTCTTATTACTTCACAGAAGAGGAGGACAATGAGAGAGAGGCAGAGGAGGAGGAGGAATGCAAGGGTTCCCTGAGGTGAGCTCAAGTCAAGCAGAGTATAGGCCAGCACAACAAGTTGTGATTGGGACAAGATACAGGGCAGGGATTGTGACAGAGAGTGAGACAAAGCTAAGCTTGGGGCATTCCCCAGCTTTTACAGGCACTTAAATACTGTATGTAGTGAGGCTGTACAGTACTATATGCAGAACAATAGATAGAGCTAAGCCAGTAGCAAAAGGGGATCAAACAATAGATGAAACACAAAATATGAAACAATAAGAGGTGATCACAATCAAGGGATGAAACTGTAACCAAGGGGACAAGGGTGGAGTGTAAAAGTAGTAACAAGGGGTCAAAGGTTAGTGATGAACCAAAAGAGGGGTAGATCATAAAAGTGGACATGACTCACCTTGCCCTCATTCCTGTCATGTTAAGATTCAGCAATCTTAAATGCTGCTCTTAGTGACAGAGTTGCTTGATATAGTTCAAGCACTAGACTTCGACTCCTTTAATATTATCTCAGGTAAAGTTAATGAAAGAGATGAGAGGGGCCTCTTGTCACTTTGAACAGTTACTGTAGAGAGAGAGAGAGAATTGTGTTTCAATTCAGAGAGTAAGTTGAGCGTAAGGCTCAACTCTAGATATACCAGAGTATTTATACCATATCTCCACAACAGCTGATCCAATTTGTATGAAACTTGGGGAGCATATTGCTGAGACCCACTACTATCCAAATGTTGGAAACGCAGCCACCATGTGGCAGAGAAACGGACCGAACGGACTGGATAGTTAGAACGCCGTGTTGATACCACCATTCCTTTTTCCTCAGTCTTTCATATACAAGACTGAGGTCAGTAGCACATTCCTTTACCATTTACATATACTCATTATGTACATAGCCTTCATCCAACAGGTTAGCTTACTAACCTAATATCAGTCTTTCATATACAAGACTGAGCCTTCGTCCAACAGATTATGAGACCTGCCTGTCTCTGAAAGCTAAATCACTTCCATAAACAGTCAACATTTCGTAACTGTGTAACATGAGTTCCTCAGCATCATCCCCAGCACCTTCATCCTCGAAAGGAAAGAGCTCTCCCACAGGTGGAGCCGCAGGAAAAATGGGCAGAACCAAACTCCAACGTCATGACGTGCCGATCCTCCAAGACGGTGCAGATGAATATGCTGACTGGAAGGGAGTAATGGAGGCAATATTCGAAGCAACAGATCTGTTAAACATTGTAAATGGAACTGAAAAGAAACCAGACGCAAACGTCAACCCCGATGCCACCGCCGACTGGACAGCAAGGGACCATGAAGCGCACGCCCAAATCTTTATGTCCATATGAGGGCACACTCTCAAAACAATACTTGGTGTAAAAGGTTCCACAGAGTGCTGGAAAAAGCTTTCAATTCGATTCAAAGGGCAAGGCGACCAACAAGTCGCCCACTTATTGTCAGACCTATATCTGACCACCCTCTCGGACACCAAAGCAATGGCTCCCCAGCTCGAGCATAAAATGCAGCTCGCACACACACTCGAAACACTCGGATACCCGATACCTGAAAAACTTCTCGCATGGATGATCATCATTGCACTCCCGGAAATGTTGGAAACTCATAAAACCATACTGTATTCCATGCCCTCTGACAAGCTCAGTACTGACTATGTCATTGGCCAAATCCTGGCAAACAAACAACACCAGATCCATGCGACTGGTACCACTGCAGCGGCCTATTTTGCCAAGGCAGGTAAAAAGGAGAAAAATAAAAACAACCAAAGCAAGAAAAATAACAAAAAGTGCACCCACTGCAAGCGCAAGGGACACGAAGTAACGGAGTGCTGGAAACTCCACGGGAAACCCACCGAGAAGGCAAAAGTCGCAGCCACTGATGCTAGCGTGCCAGGATCACCAATGTCCACATTGCTGACACTTACCAGCACCGCGATCACCAACGTCCCAGATCCCGACTATGTCATTAGATTATACCATGCAGTTGGGAACGATCCTGACCTGACCACCGCCCACACATTAAAGACTCAGGATGAACTTCAAACAGCCAACCTCACTAACAGTTGGCTCATCGACTCTGGGGCATCACGCATAATGACCTCTCACCGTGAATGGTTCAACCAATATACCACTCTGCCAAACCCAGCTCAAGTCATGCTTGGAGATAATAGTTCTATTCTTGCGATTGGAGTCAGCCAAGTACAAGTCCGAATGTGTGCAAACGGCACATGGAGCAATGTTATGTTCCACAATGTCCTGCACGTCCCAGACTTACACAGAAATCTCTTGTCAGTTTCCCATCTGGCTTGACATGGCACAGAAGTGCGATTCCAGAGTCAGACATGTGGCATATATGAACAGAACCAGCTAATATGTGAAGGGTCCCTACACGGTACACTATATGTCATGGCCATATCCTCCCCCAAGTCCCTGTCTGCACGCATTGCGACACTGGACCACTTCCCCACAGAAGGTGACAAGCCATATGCAGTCGCCCTCACCACGTGCCTCAAAACATCCAAGGCCTCCCTACATGTTTGGCACCGGCATCTCGGCCACTTGAATACCAACACCATAACCCAGATGCTGAAGAAAGGGATGGTGAAAGGGATGGAGATTACCGGAAAGCGACTCACCACCAGTATTTGTGAGCCATGCTTGAAGGGAAAGCAAACGCACCTCGAAATCTTGAAGGCGACAGAAACACACACTGATGTCATGTTAGGCCGCGTCTTCTCCGACATCTGTGGGAAGATGCCCACTAGAACACCCCAGGGTCATGAGTACTTTGTCACCTTTGTGGATGACAAGTCGAGGAAAGTGTTTGTTGGTGGACTTAAATTCAAATCCGACACACTTGGGCACCTCAAGGCGTTCACGGCACGTGCTGAAGTCGAAACCGGCCAGCGGCTGAAAGTCCTCCACTCCGACGGAGGGGGTGAATACACTGGGAAAGAGTCTCAGAAGTTCCTCACAGAGAAAGGAATTAAGCTGGAACTCACCACCCCAGACACATCTCAGCATAATGGCATCATGGAACGTATGAACCAGACGCTCCTGGACAAAGTCCAGGCAATGCTCACGGACGCCACGCTGCCCAAGTCCTTCTGGCTCCATACCCTTGAATACATGGTGCACATCCACAACATCACCCCCACATGTGCACTCAATGACATGACACCCGAGGAAGCCTGGAGCGGGAACAAACCTGACCTCTCACAGCTTCGCATCTTTGGCACACATGCGTTCGTCCACATCCCAGAGGATAAACGCACCAAGTTAGATGTGAGGTCACTGGTGTGCACACTCCTGGGATATGCTCCCCAGAGGAAAGCCTACAAACTCATCCACCGGCCCACTCACTGCATCCTTGAATCACACGATGTCATGTTCAATGAAGGGGGCCCAGCAATTCCGCACATTGAGCGGACAGTCCTCGAATCCAACTCAGACAGCAAAAATGAACAGGCAGATGGGGTGGAAAATGAGATTGAGGGGGCAGAAGGCCCACAACTGATGGTAGAGGCAGAACTACCACCACACGCCAAACCACAACGCGCGGTCGACACCGCTCCACCTGCCCAGCCATCAATACAAGCAGTACAACCTACACCATACGAAGTGGACAATGTACCTGTCCAGCCCACTTCTGGACGACCAAGGCGTACCATGCGCGCACCAACTCATGATGACAACCCCCGGTATTCCATCACATCGTACACGCAATGTAAGAAACGTACCAAATGAGGAAACATGGCACACATTGATGTGACCACTGACCCAAAAATGTACGCGGAAGCCATGTCCCACCCCAATGCAGCGGAATGGGAAATGGCTTGTGACAATGAGCATCGTGCGTTCGAGTCCATGGATGTGTTCGAAATCCTCCCACGGCCACAAAACCAAAAGGTAGTTGGCAGCAAATGGGTCTTCAAAATAAAGAGGGGACCGGATGGAACAATAATCAAATATAAAGCTTGCCTTGTCGCGCAGGGATTCACCCAGATCGAAGGTATCAACTTCAATGAAACCTTCGTGCCCATCGTGAAACTCATGTCCCTATGTGCGATTCTTGCCCTAGCCGCTGCGCACAACCTAGAGGTCCATCAGATGGATGTCAAGTCAGCATACTTGAACAGAGAGCTGAAAGATGAAATCTACATGGACACACCTCCCGGCTTCGACATTCCAAATGGCATGGTACTGAAACTACTCAAAGCCATCTATGGGACTAAGCAAGGGGGGAGAGTCTGGTATGAGAACATCAAAGACTCACTAGGTGACATGGGCTACACCCACACTGATGCTGACCACTGCCATCTTCGTCCATCATAACCATGAGTGCCTGTCCATTATTGCGCTCTACGTTGATGATATCACCATGGTCTCTGATGACCTAGATTCCATCAACATTGATAAAAACAAACTAAAACAGAAGTATCAGATGACGGACCTAGGGGAGATAACCTGGATACTCAGTGTACACATCACGCGAAACCGGGAAGAGGGCTGGATAGCACTCTCTCAGGAGAAATACATTGAAGAAGTTCTTCAACGCCTAGGGAAGTCGGACATTTGACCAATCAGCACCCCCATGCTGGCAAATGAACACCTTCTGAAAGTGGACGCACTGGATGTGGACGTCAAGTCCTACCAATGCACACTTGGGGCCATCATGTACCTCATGCTAGGCACCCTGACCTGACCTCGCCTTCACCTGTCGCAGCCCTTGGATGACACACTGCATGCCCCGGATATGATCATCAACGTGCACTCAACCACGCCATCCGATACATCCAAGGCACAAGTGACAAACGCCTAGTCTTCCAACGCAGGTCTTGGGACTCAGCCAACCCTAGTCAGGGTACACAGATGCAGACTGGGCCAGCAACGTGAACGATCGCAAGTCCACATCGGGCTTCGTCTTCATGTTGGCAGGAGGGGCTGTGAGTTGGAGCTCAAAGAAACAAGCCTCGGTTGCATTGTCAAGCACTGAGGCAGAATACACTGCAGGAGCACATACCTCCAAAGAGGCCATTTGGCTGAGACGTCTACTCACCAAATTGGGTGAAGACACACATCTCCCCACCACTCTCCATATCGACAACCAGTCAGCCATCGCCATCATGAAGAACCCGGAGTTCCATGACCGCACGAAACACATTGAAGTGAGACACCACTTCCTGCACCAGAAAGTCGAGCTCTGCGAAGTCGAACTCGCTTACATCCCTACTGGGGAACAACTTGCGGATGTGCTGATGAAGGGGCTGAGTCAAGAGAAACATGAGCATTTTATGCAGGAGATGGGAATACACCACTAGGGCTGAGGGGGCATGTTGGAAACGCAGCCACCGCGTGGCAGAGAAACGGACCGAACAGACCAGATAGTTAGAACGCCGTGTTGATACCACCGTTCCTTTTTCCTCAGTCTTTCATATACAAGACTGAGGTCAGTAGCACATTCCTTTACCATTTACATATACTCATTATGTACATAGCCTTCGTCCAACAGGTTAGCTTACTAACCTAATATCAGTCTTTCATATACAAGACTGAGCCTTCGTCCAACACCAAAAATAGGGACTTGAACTCAAAATTATCAGTAATGACTCATGCATAAGTCATCCTTTCCTAGTATCTGTCATCAGTCCAGTAAGCAATCACTAAGCATCAGTCAGTCGATCAGTAAGCAATCACAGAACATCAGTCAGCTAATGAGTAAGCAAGCATATGTAAGCAATCAGTCCTGAACATGAGTCATTTCCTAACATGTCACATATCTACATGATGAACCTCACCTCCACTTGTGCATTCCCCACTCTGCACCTGAGAACTGCAACAACAGCTCAAGACAATTGCTGTGGACATGACTCTCCTCACCCTCACTCCCACCATACATCTACATGATGGACCTCACCCTTACTTGTGCTCATGTTCCCCACTCTGCACCCAGGAACTGTGACAATGGCTCAAGACAATCACTGTCAACATGACTTGCCTTGCCCTCACTCCTCTACACACAGACCCATATGATGAGTTTGTTTGTTGTAACCATCACCTTACCTGAGGGCTTTCTGCCCACAGTGTCTCACCCCTACATCATCACCACACCACCCCACACTCTTGGACTTGTAGTCAGAGGAGTAGTACTTTTGTATTTATTTAAGTATCAGTTGCTCAGCTCAGTGAATAGAAAGGAGCTTTCTAGTATTTGTGTTAACCCCCTTGTGTCCCCAAGAACACCTCAACTCCCTCAAGCTCTTTCTCTTCTCCTTCAAGAACATAAGCATGTGCCCACACATCCAGTCTTATGCCCATGCCACTTAGACATCAAGCCTCACATCTCAAAGTTTATCATGAACAATAATCTACATTTGTCTGCACTAGGGGTCTCAAACATTTCTTCAACTTCTGACAACAGCAACAAGATTGGGCATATGAACCAAACCCTTGTGGCTCCAATCCCCAAAACATAATGGAACAAATCAAAGATGGTGAGAGATGATTTCATGTGTATGAAAGGTGACAGGTGATGGCCTTGAGATGCTCTACTGCCATTGACATGTGGGTTAGGAGAATGGGCTGTTGAACATGTCATAGAACACCTTGTGTATTTTGCAATGACACTCACATGAAAAAAAAGGAAGCTTAACACACAAAATTTGCTTACATGGGAAAACACACATTCCTTGACATCTGAGTATCACATGTGGAGGTAGCTTGGAGCACTTGAGGAAACAGTGGAGGGTATAAGAGAGAACTCACAAAACTGAAAAGGAAAAACTCACCTGGTCACTGTGACATGCAGAAATTAGGCATGCAGGAGGGAAATAGAAAAAGAAAAAAAAATGCAGAGCTCAAGACATGAAAGTTGCACATGCAAGAAAAACATGTTGCATGTGATCAGGCATTTGGATATATTAGAGAGAAACCCAAAAGTAAGAAAAAGTAAGAATACAAAAGGGTAAATGAAAGAAGAAATGCACATGTGCACAGGGAAAAAATGGCCACTGATATTTGGAAGCAGTGAGGAATGGCCCCTCATGGGCCTGCAAATGGCCACAGACATGTGCACCATGTGACCTAGACCTGGAAGACAGTTAGCAAGGAGGATATGAGAGAGCACTCATAAAAATGGATGGGAAAATGCACCTGGTCACTGCCTGGTGCACATGGTCATGCAGAATTTTTTGATGACCAACTTCATGTTCTCAAGGTCTTGGCCTGGAGTTGCCTGCAGGGCAGAGGGCATGGGAAGTTGAGAAAGTGGGAAAAGAAACATTTGCTAGAAGAAATGCACACACATGTGGGAAATGGTCCATTTGAGGGAATTGAGGTGTCACAGACCAAATCTGCTTGAAGAACCATCTGGCATGGGATAATTGGCTGTTGGTCTTGCAGGAAGTGGGGCAGGAAGGGCAGGAAGGAGGGAAAGTGGGAGAGAAAGTGAGAGAAAAGTGCACATGGGGTACCATACACAAACAGGCAAGTCATCATGCATCTATGGCCCTGGCCATTCTGTTGCTGTGAGCAGAAGGTAAAAAGAGCCAGCAAAAAAGAAAAGAAAAAATGCATGGGGTTTGTGGTTGCACAGGATTGTTTTCATGGCCATTTGGTGTTCTTGTGGTCTTGGCCTGGAGTCACCACATGTGCCAGAGGAGCTTGCAAAGCAGAGGGCGTTCAGGTGCAAAGGAATTCAAGAGGATGGGAGAGCTTGAAGGCCAACAGGGGTGTGAATACACCCATGAATATGGCTGACACAGGTATGGTGTGCCACAGGTATGACATTTTGGCAACCATACCATACCTGTCAAACCCATGAGCTATATACCACAGGTTGACCCACACCCATGCTTCACCCTATGGCTAACTCATAACTCAACAACAAGTGGCAACAAGAGCATTTGAATGTTAACAAATGTAGATCCAAAAGTAGACATGGCCCAAATGGGGCAGCTTGAATCAGCTCAAGCTGCAAGCCATTAGTCTCAGTTCCAGACGTTCTATCTCAGACGGGAGAATCCAAGGGAGGTTGAATTGGAGTGCGAAAAATAGATGAAACTGTTCGAGATAGAACGTCTGGTGACTTTCGTATGGGTGGGTGTGGGTAACTGATCATGTGACCTTGTCGCGTACTATCTATGTGGTATATCGACGCGTACATTTCTACTCATAGGATCATGTTGGACTTGGACCATCCCATGTATCCAGCTCTGAGTCCCAGTCGTCAAACTGTGCCTCAGCCGACAATCCGCTATTCTATTCAATATTACCCTCATCCTGTGCAATATGGTGCAGCATATCCAGTTCAAGGATATCCCCCTCTCTCTTTTATTCCATATCATCCTCCCAGCAGTTAGAAATGTGTTCGCATGGTGAAATCGTTACATGCTGTAAGGTGTGTGAGCCCGCTGGCCGGGAAACTCACATGACTTGCACTGGCCCCCTCCCGCGCGTCCCTCGCCCACACGTCCTCCTTCCCTCTCTTTCATCTTTCTCTCTCCTTCTCACGTTCCCCTCTTGACGTCATCACTTCGTTCCCCACTCCGCGCCCGGGAACTGCAACAACGGCTCAAGTCGATCGCCGTCAACGTCACTCACCTCGCCGCCCAACGCCTCGCGCTCTCTCGCCTACATCTATCCCCTGCGCCACTAGTCTCCTTTATCCATCTCATGCTTTCCCCCCCTTCCTTGTGTTTATGTTCTCGCCCCTCTGGGACCAACTCTCAAGCATCGCCCTCGCCTCCACCATGCGTCTACGCACAAGACCTGAATGATGCACACACATTGTCATCATCGCCTTACCGGAGGGCTCACTGCCCACAGCGTCTTGCCCCTACGTCATCGCCGCACCACCCCACGCTCATGGACTTGAAGTCAGAGGAACAGGACACCTTTGTATATAAGAACAAGTAATTACCATCTCGAATGTAACAGATTTAGCTCAGGAAATTGAATCACATCGT
This sequence comes from Russula earlei, assembly GCA_025769875.1. NCBI lineage: Eukaryota > Fungi > Basidiomycota > Agaricomycetes > Russulales > Russulaceae > Russula > Russula earlei. The sequence goes on along the minus strand of JAGFNK010000060.1, from coordinate 134,888 downwards.
CCACACATCCCCTCTCGCACTTGGGTCCGACACATCTAAGCGTTGTGTCCCAGAGCACGACCTTGCTCTCGGTTCCTTCCTGTCCCTACCCGCCCTTGGATCAAAGCTACTGATTGCCCAAAGAAACAAAGGAAGATTGAGGTGTAGCTTATCCATCAGATCAAGAACCTGTAGCACACAATTAGAAATGTTGCTAGAGCCATCCAGGAATTAGAACCTGTAGCACGCGGTCAGAAATGTCGCCAGTATCCTCCAGAAATTGTCGACATCGGTCAGTTTGTCGGATGTGCGGGTCAGATTTTGGGGCTCGTTCAGGTGCAGCATCCTCATGTGCTTTGTGGTCAGAATCTGAAGTGTCACCGTCAGAAGGGACAGTGGACATTGCAAGCGGCAGGCTGTATGCACAGGTACACGTTGATATACAAGTATGTGGATAGTACACGACAAGGTCACATGATCAGTTACCCACACCCACCCATACGAAAGTCACCAGACATTCTATCTCGAACAGTTTCATCTATTTTTCACACTCCGATTCAACCTCCCTCGTATTCTCCCGTCCAAGATAGAAACGTCTGGAACCGAGACTAGCAAGCCATGGCTTGGCTCAGTCTGGCTCACTCAATCTGGCCAAGCTCTTGCTGAGCTGAACTGAGCCACACCAGACCAAGCCATGACAGCACTATTAGCAGCCTCATCTGCTGCTGTTCCCTCCTCTACCTTTTGTGGCCTGTCTACTATACAATAGAAATATTTTATTGTTTTTTTTGTAATTATTTTGTCTGATACTTAATAAATAGCTCATTGACAACTGATTTGTTGCAAATATTTCATCTGAGTCTGAAATATATGTGTAACTTCCCGGGAACTTCCTGAACTCTAATTCCTTCTGCACGCCTGATGCTTACGTAATCAACGGGTGGAGAATAATATCTACATAAGTTGGTCACACCAGTGAGGGGAAAAAAAAAAACAGAACATTGTTTTTGTAAACGAGAGTGGTTTGCCACACTGCTCACAAACGCAGGAACAGTCAGGTAGAGAGAAAATGAGTATATACAGGATGTCAAGGCAAGTACTTGGGTGGGCCGCATGCTACCTTCAATTCCTACGGCCGCAACTCCCGACCAATGACGGCAAGAGCAAAGAATAAAAGCGCACCCTGTCCTCACAAACAAGGATAAAAAAAGGTAACAGGACGAATATAGTCAAGGTCAGAACAAGGATGAGCCAAAGCGGACAAGGAGAGCGAAAAAAAAAAAGAAAACTTGCGAAGACCGAGGAGGGGAAATGGAGAGGCGATAATGTAAGAAGAGGCCGGGTGCTATAAATAGACAAGTGGACAGAGACCGTGAAAAGGAAGAGAAAATATGTACGTGCGTGTGGCGTGGGCGGTCGGTGGTTGCATTGTGCTGCTGTTATGTATTGTGTATGGTGTGGTAACCCGGAATGCAAGCATATGCGGGTGCGCTCGTCGGGGTCCATCTCCGGAGAGATAGGATAGGGTGACGGTGACGGATGCGAAAAGGGCGGGACCATCTATTGTAGGGAACAACACCCACCGCCAGTCTGCGGCGCATACGGGTCCTCGTTTTTGCCAACAGGACCCCATACAGATGGAACCTACACAAGGTAAGATGATATCAGTTCAGGGACAGAGGAAGAGGGGGAGAAGGCTCAATGGGCCACAAGCAGAAAGCCCGAAGTGATGGGAGGGATAGGAGGAACCGGGTAGGGATCAGCGCAGAAGGGAGAGGGGACTGACGAGGTGATCTGTTGTTGTTTTGCAGTACCGTATAAGACTCGCACTCGCTTCGCTCACGCGTATACGTGGACGACCGAGATCCTCACGCAAACGTTGGTTGTGCTCAAGGAGCCGTCGAAGCTTCAATTCTGACATGGACTGCTTTGGACGCGATGACATGATGCAATTTTTTCAAGCAAGGAGGATGGATGTCGTGGGAATGGTATGAGGAGGAGGACAAGAGGCGAATCTCACTGTAAACGAGATGTCACAAGCTGAGTGATGGGGTTGTGATGATACCGCTGGACTCGCCTGGATTGATCAAACGGACGGACAGACGACGATCGGGTAAGTTGGAAATAAGGAGACGACGGGAGGAATAAGCGCCGTGAGGAGGGGGGGGAGGAAAAGGAGGCGGACTGGGAGGGAGGGAAAAGAAGATAGAGTCGAAGTTGGGGCTGGATGGAGAGGAAGGGAGGGGAGCGAGTTTGAGAAGGAGAAGGAGAAGGAGAACGATGAGGGTGAGAGAGAGATCACACGTGCTCCCTCTCTTTTGCCACCGACCGCATGGGCCACTGCCTTGATTGATATCCTCTCTCAAACGCACCACTTGCATCGTTCCTCACTCATCTCTCGAGTCCGATTCTAGAATACAAAAGCTTTTTGTCTCGACATGTCTCCGTTAACAACGCCTCCCGTGGCATTCCGATCATGCTAGCACACAATCAACCGTGCACCCTTTCATTCTTAAATGATCCCCTTTTAAGGTCAAGTTTTAAAAACTAGGCACTCGATATATTTAGGTCGGAGAGGGCCTGAAAACAATAAAACGGTGCGGACGTTGAGTCGTCCATTTGCAACGTTCCCACCGCTCTCGGGGTCTATTTAAACGTCTTCAAGAAACTTGCGTACCCCATCCTCAGGTAACGCACCAACGAACTGCTTCACGGGTTCGCCGGCGCGGAATGCCAGTACCGTAGGGAGCGCACGGACCTGCTCGTGGGCTTATGTATCAGTACCCGCGCGTCTGACGTGAGTTTAGCACGGAAACCCACCCCGAAGTTCTGTGCGAGAGCGGCGTGCTCGTCCGTGTCAACGGTAACGAGATCGATGGGTCGACCTGAGCCTGTCTTAATTTCCGCATCGTCCGCAATTTTCTCAAGGATGGGCGAGAGCACCTTGCAATGGCCGCACCAACTGTCCGACCACGTTGTAAATCATCCTCCGTTCCAGGTCCACGATCATGTCCGAGAGACGTACTCGGCATAAAAGTCAACGAGCACAACGCGGTTGTTTGTCCTCGTGGCAGACGTCACCCTGGCGAAGGTCTTGTGTGCGCACGCCCAGCGTCAACGGTTGAATTGAACGAGAGATAGCGCCGAGTGAACGGGCGGCCGCCTTACCGCTTCGTCGGCCCCAAGAAATTGCTCGAGCCTGCATCTCGAACTCGAAAAGGTGCGGGTGGAGGAGGGAGGTAGTAGCAGCCGTGGAGTGCGAATGATCCGGGATATGGTGGATTGCATCGAAGGTAGGGTGCCGTCAGCCACGCGGATGGCATTGCTCACAGCGCTCCCACACAAGCCATGTGAATCAAATCAACGTGAGACTCGCCCCGTCTTCTCGTTTTGTGTCCTCTTGTCAACGTGCGTGAAAATGGGCACGTCCCTGTGCCTTGAAACAATTTTTTTTTTTTTTTCCCGTTCCCGTCAAGCACTGCTGTCGTGAGAAGAGCACAGGCCACAGGCGATGCCCGTCAAAGTACAGTACATAAAAATCTTTCAAGAACCACAATCACCGACACGTCGCTTTTGAATTGTTGGGCAGAGCCATCATTGACTCGAGCTGTGAATTTACAAAAGAACATGGGCGCCTCTGGTTGTTGTGGAAACGCGCCCTTCCCTTCCCCTTCCAACAGGCCGTGTCCTCTTTCATGAATGTTCCGCTCTCTCGGCGCCCTGACTGGTATAAAGCATGCCCTCCTTACCGCAACCCACTTTTTCCCCCCCAACCAACGTTCACTGTTCATCCCTCTGGGCCATTTCTTCTGTCTTTCGTAGTTGTTGTCCGAGCAGGGTCAGTTCTTCTCTTCTTCGTCATAGTGTCTCCTTTTCTGACAACCCCATCACCCGTAGTTCTCACAAAGCCTTTCTAAGTTACCTCTTATTTGACTCTAATCCGGCCTTGCCTGTACCTCGTTCCCCTGAAAACACTTCAAAAGACAATAGTCAACATGCGCTTCGCTCTCGCTTCAGCTGTTCTCGCCACCTTCGCCACCACCGTTTCCGCTGCCAGCTTCAATGTCACAGTCGGTGGTCCGAACGGTTTTGTCTTCTCGCCGAATCAGATTCCCACCGCGGCCGTAGGCGACACCGTCTCGTTCCTCTTCCTGCCCAAGAATCACACCGTGACACAATCGACATTTGCTGCGCCCTGCCAGCCCATGGCCAACGGTATGGACTCGGGCTTCCAACCGGTCGCCGCCAATGCGACTAGTGCCCCCTCGTTTACGATCACGGTGAACGCCACGACCCCCCTCTGGTTCTTCTGCAGACAGACCGGGTATGTCCCCTCCTTGCATAATTTTTCTCGCTCTGAGCTTACCGTCTACGTCGTAGCCACTGCGAACAAGGCATGGTCTTTGCCATCAACCCGACCGCGAACAAGACCTTTGCAGCATTCCAGGCCGCAGCCAACGCGTCTTCCCCTAACGGCACCCCTCCGTCGTCCACCAATACGTCTGGCTCCACGACAACGACAACCGGAAGCTCAAGCCCCACCACTTCTACGCCGGATGCTTCCTCAGCATCAGCATCAGCGTCGGCATCAGCGAAACCAAACGGCGCCGTCGCGTTCGGCGTGCAGGCGGGTGGCATTCTCGCGGTTGTTGGCTTCACCGCAGGTCTCCTACTATAGGATCTTTTCTTTACGTGAGATGCGACACCTTTCTCACCCCGCATTTGTCTCTTTTGTGTTTCGATTACGGCATTGCTGGACTGTTCTACAAGCATTCTCGAGTGGTATTTTATTGATAGCTGGGCTATGTAGTGACAGTCATAATGCGAATGACTTTGGCTCATGGAACAACGAAAATTTTAAAAAAAAGAAAGTTTGATGTACCCCGGTGGACTGAAAATGTTGACGCCTTTAGCCTGTGTGGCACGCCAAAAACGCGCACCTTGTTTCGGTGATGAATGTTTAAGTAGAATTAGAATCAGCAAAATTCAAGCGGGGGGTCTCGTTTCGTTGGCAACTGCAATCAACGTCGTGAATGATTCTTACGTCTGACAAACCGAACGTCCTGTCTATCGCCGCATCCATCTGATTCCTCAACATCGACACGGAACCATAGCTGCGACTTTGACCTTATCATCGGCGCCCAACGAGTGCGCGCGCCTCGACTTGCCCCTATCATTCCCTGTCGTCCACCCGTCATGATGGTGATGATCAGCGCATCGCAGTGGTATTGAAAAATCAAAGCTCGGGACATTGTTCTTGGTGACCTCTGGGTGCGTAAGGTGCTCGGCCGTATGAGAGAAAGGAGAGAGCGGGCAAGTCGGATCATCGCGCGCCCATCCATCAACTCGAAGCCGGTCGTGGCGGCCACGGCTGTGTTTGTGCGCTCGTGGGGGCCGCCAGCGCTGTGCCCGCACCGCCATCCCGCATGCGCAGACAGGTCACGGCCATGGCTCGAGGCTTCGCTAGGCGGTGTACTATCAGCGAACTGCCGAGCGTTGTGTGCTGTCGGGTTCAACTCTCATGATTTCCAAGACAAGAGAGATACGGAAGCATTGGCAGTTCGACGAACCCGGATCTGTCACGGTTGGCCGCCGGCGATACCCTGAGGATACACCGTGATGATCCTGGTCATGAGCGCCCGAACGGACTTTCACACATTCAGGGTCGTCTGGGGGAACAACCCTGGTCGAAAGTTGTGGATCACAGCGGGGTCGTAAGTCGTACTTTATGTACCCATATGGGACAGCCCTCTGCCAAAATATGTCCCTGAATTTTCGGGAGGGGCTGTGCGCACTTCTCGCGCAGAGGCTCGAACACCGACCACCGATAAATTGTTGGAGAGCCTTGTCCTCCCTGGGCTACCATGCTCAGTAAGGTATAATTATACGCAGGCGCTGCTGGGCTGGTCATTTATACCAAGGCGCACCCCAAAACTTGCTCCAGGGGTTCCACGTCCGAGTCTCCCTCAGGGCTATATGAACGCGGTATCGGTGTCCCAGCCACGCTGCTCAGTTGCATGACGATCTGAGTCATGACGGCCACGCTTCTACGGTCCCATGGGATGGATGCAGACCGAGCCCCTTCCGAGTCGTCTCTTTCGGCATAATCTTCCTACTTCACACCCGGGCATCCATTCCTCTGCGCGGCGGCCATCGCGGCATCTCGTTATGCTGCACCCACCCTCCCTCGCGGACAACGGGCACAGGAAAGGGTCGCCAGCGTACAGGGTTCTTGGAGGAGGGATGATGCTGGGTCACGGCCATGCGCTCCACGCAAGTCAGCACGCCACTTGGCCGACTTTCCGACGGTCTGTCCTGGTGCTCCTTTGACAGCACACCGCAACTTACGGCAAAACGTAATCTTCAATTACTACCTATCAACCTGGCAGCTTCCGCGCGCATCATGTTCGGTGCCAGAGACGATGTACGCTGTGGAAAGGGCCCGTAGTCGCGATGTGGGATGCGCGTGCGCGTAGATCGTGCTGAGCACATCAGCGATGGCGACGACTAATCTGACCTTTTGGTTCTAGCCGGGGAGACCCCCACACCAACGCTAGAGCGCCTCGAGGTCAAATCGCAGACTCTAGAACCTTCCCGTTGACTCTGGTGGTTTTCATGATCAACCGCCGTTGTAGCTGCTCAGCGCTCAGCGATTGCGCGCGCCACCAGCCTTGCATCCGCTTTCTATCCTCAGATCTGTCACAGCAGTGAGACATCATGTACCCTCAGCTCCCACCGCGCCAACATCCTGCGAACTTATTATCCGACAGACTGGTCTTGTGCACACGCCCTATGTCCCGGCTTCCGATTCTGTCCGTGAGTTTCCTCTCCGCGTGACCTCGCTCAATGTCTCGCGATCAGCCAACCTCCTCCCACTCCTAACTAAGGGAGACCTCTCGGCCCTCCGATTCAAAGCGCGCAGAGCATGCCACGCCGCACGCTCGAGAACCACCTGTGCGTACCTCGACGCCCCCTTCCGCCACAGCTTCCGCACCGCCTCTCTCATGCAATGTGGGAATTTCTACTCAAGGCACTTCAACCAGTCCACCCTCTCCATCCTCTCCCACTCGTCGTAGGATACATACAAAAAACTATTATCGCAGGCGCCCGCTCGCCCTCACCGAAGAGCCCACGCTGGCCCTGGCCTTCATATAGAACCATAAAACCTCCCCGGGTCGTCTGGCTCTGAGTGACCCTGATCCCCCCCCCCGTGTCTCATCCCCATCGCAAGCGTCCCGACTTCCGGCTTGCGGCGCTCCCATCGACCGATCTATAGCGGCCACACGGCGCGCATGCCGTCCCGCGTGACGACGAGCGACGGCCAGAGTCCCCACGGGGGGCACGATGCAGCGCTGTGCAGCGCGCTGCTCTCCCTCTTTCCGACGCGGGGATCGTAGCTTGGCTCCAGGGGTTGCGCGCTCCGATGTCCCCCAGACGCGGATGCGACGGAGGAGGAGGGTGCTTGTGTTGGAGCGGAGCGCCGGGAGAAACGACGACTCCTTCCATGACGCTCCGCGCGCGGTCGCCGGTGGGCCTACAAAAAATACAGACTGTTGGGGAAAACCTGGGTTTGTCGCCATGTCTGAGGCATCCTTTGAACTTGCAAAGCGAAATCGCTCCTCCGTCCTCGTCGGAGTGGAATGCGCCGCGATCTCACACTCACACGGGACGTCCCCACGTGGTGGAGGCCGCAAAGTCACTGAGAGAAACGAGAATTACCCCATACTCTCGCGGCACTTTTGGTACACCGAGGCTGCCCTCTATGCTCATTTTCGCTTCAGCCGAAGAATTGATGGGGTCTGCCTCTGATGCCAGTCTGAGACGATGAGAGGGAATCATTGCGAGGTTCTGGACCTCATTCAATGCGTCTGCCTCGTCCGCTTCACGAACGACGTCAGGGCTACCGAGCAGTAAGGCATGCTCACCGACAGAAATAATCCGAAGTGATCGTCAGTAATATTGGCTAGTATTTGATGATAATGACAACAAATGACATTTTTTGACTACACTAGTGCCACCATTACAGTATGATACATCAAGGGTCTTTCCAGTTCTCTTGTAAAAAAAAAGGCTCTTATTCCAGGTGATCGGGATCAGATCAAGGACTCGGACTCGTAGGACACACAGTACAAGTGATCAAACAGACTTAATGATGATAATTATCAGTACTTGCCTACCTCGCTGCCAGCGTCCGGTAACTAGGGAGGGTTTCCCGAATGAGTAAATCGTGCATCGAGATCAACGAGAAGTATTTAGAGACGACAGGGGAGGAACCTAACAAGACTACCCACTTTCTCCGATGTGGACTTCTAATGATAAGAGAAGGTACAGTGTTAGTATTGTTACATACAAATATCCTGTATCCAAAGAAAAAAGACAAACCGAGAAATGGTATAGGTATAGCGTGTATCTATTCAGATGTAAATACAATGACTTCAAGACTGGTGTTGTCGTCTGGCCTCGCTTCGTTTCATCAACGACCGATTGGTCCCGTCTCTTATCATGCCGCGGGTATCCTCCGGTTTCGTACGGTGTGATACGGTGTGAGGTTTGGTATCCTTCGCGTTGAAGCGTTTTCGAAGAGCGAGGATCATCCTCGCGAACCTGTTTATTTTTTTTTATCAGCGCCTACGCTTCGAAAAGAGCGGAAAGGGAAATCGACGTGGTCCAATTGATCTTACCAGTACAAGTTCAACCCATTCAGGGCAACATTTCCGAAAACGTACGAGACAAAGATACCGCTCGAGAGCCCGTCCCGCACCTCGAAGATCGTTTGGTAAAACTGGTACGACTGTGAAGGGTCCGAGAATGAGATGACCAAGGAAATTCCAAGAGCGCATAGTTGAACAAGGGGCGTACGTACCATGATTGTGCCATAAACGAGACGCGCGCCGGCGAACGTACCGACCAAAATGAAGCCGTTGACGAATTGCAGAGTGCTGCCGGTTTGTCCGGTCTTGTCTAGCATCCTACATGGCGTAAGATCAGACACGTGGATTGGCGAGGGATGGACCCTATACCAATGAATGTTCAAGAATGGCGTGCTCCTGGGATTGGAAGCACCTCATCAGTCACCAAAACAAAGTAGGATGAGGCTACGCACAACTCCCAAAGCAGGAAACGTGCGCCGTAATAAGCGATGAAGGGTCTCTGCAAGAAACACTCAGCGGTCTCGAATGAAGATGAAACTGAACGACAGCTGACAAAGGTGTTGAGAAAGAGCACCAAGCAGACCCACCCTTCAGAATGTACCCCACGTTGAATTTTGATCCGAAGTCGAGGAACAAGCGACGTTCACGCACCATGCAGAAGAAATCCTATCCCTTCATAGTGGACCAGACATACGACCGAATCCCACAAAAAATATCTGAAAAAACGCGTAAAGGTATGAGCGACGGCATATGTGGAAAGCTCACACCCATACCCGCATGTGACGGCAAAGAGCGTGCCGACGCGCGGGTCCCACCCGAATGCGCGATCAGCCGCGAGCGCAGGGAGGTGGAGACAGCTCCCGGCAAGAGGGAGGACGATCAACGCGTGGACGAGCGATGCAACACGCGACTGCCTACAGTCGACCCACCGCCCAACCCAACGTTTGTCGTCAGAGCACGGTCCCGTCCGCGCAACGGAAACGCAAACCGCGACCGCGGATGGAACCGCAACGATGATGGATGAACAACAAAGAGAGGGAACGCACCACCCGGCGCGCGCGCGCGTCCCGAGCGCGTCCCAGGCCTTCTTCCCGAGGATGAAGCGCGCGAATTCGGGCGCGGCGAGGTGGTGTATGGCCGCGAAGCCGACGGTGGAGATGAGGAATGTGTGGAGGTGGTCCGGAAGGCGGAGCGGGAGGATGGCGGCCATCTGGGTGCGTCGGGCTCGATGCCGACCTCGAGCGTGTGCACTAGGCGGTTGAACCAACCGAAACCGAACTTTCGGGGAGCACCCCGAATCGAGCGGGACGTCAAAGATCACGGCATGGCCCGGTCAATACCAGTGCTAGCGTCAGCGCCCCGCTTTCTTTCCTAGATCCAATGGCGAACTAACCTTTGTCGTCCTCGCGGTTTGCCACCCCCAACGCAAACTAAAGTTCTGAAGTGACACGGGCGCAGCGTCGTGGTCCCTTCATGATGTCCGCAGCAGTTCTAGGCCGATGAATCGTGACAGATCCTGCGAGCGCGACCCTCTCATCACTCGTTATCGGCAGGCGAGCATGATTGCTTGTACCGTATGTCTTCTGGACTCCTCCGAATTACGTCTGATGCCCTCACCCCCACCCTAGTGACGCGCCTAGATGACTCTACAGATATGATGTGTATCATCACTCGCTTCCTCTCTACCCACGACAGTTCCTGTTCAAGTCGTTACTCCGACCCTCCCTACCTTCTCTAACACTGATATGCGCCTCACTTCGCAATCTTCTTACTGTGGACGAACCGGCTTCACGATGCTCGTCCTCGTCCAATCTGCCTGCCCTTGCCACAATCTGTGACTCCATGCCCTGTGCCCCTCATCCCTGTCCACACCCGATACGCGAGTCCCGTATCTGTCCGTGCCACCTCGGTTGCAGTGATCCGTGGCCTCGGAAATTTCTCAGGATGCCGTCTGGCTTCTCTGTCTGTGGGTGGTGTGTGGCATTATGAGGGTTCACACCCTAATTTCCGCATGGCCCCACTGAGGTTCAAGTCGTCGAGCGGCCGAGATCTCCGCATTGTGGAGAATCTGCGTCGCACATAATTATGGGGTGAGCTGGGAGGTTATTACTGGTCGATGGAACAGTGCCTGCGCGGGATGACATGCGTACCGTATCCAACTGGTCTTTTTCCCAAGAGGAGGCGTACGTGGTGTCGTAGAACTACTACTAGTTCTGCAGCTCCACGCGCCAGCGATGATTGGATTGCTGTAAGAACTTCCGAAGCGTGACTCTGAGACCTACGGCGTTGTACGGTCGCCTATCCAAGCGTTATCCGGAAAATTCGCCGGATGGATGCCTCGTGTATCAGACATCGCGCAGCCGAATGTTGTACTCGTCTCGTCAGTGCCACCTGAATGAGCGCCTCGGAGATATGCGACCCACGTCAGTTGCCGTACGAACGCTAAAAACTTGCGGGTTGCCAACTCCCACACCCTACGCTGCATCCGAAGCTCGGGGAAGCGGCGGTGTAAACATAATATCCCCAGCTCGTTTGAGGGTCCATATACCATCTCGCTCTGCGCGCAGTCCGGTCCAACGTCCTTTTCCGGTACACCGTGCCAACGAGTTTCGATCATTGAAAAAAAAAAAAAAGCTTTATGATCTCAGCAGCGCCGACTCGGATTTAAACCCGTGAGTTGCGGGGGGGATGAGAAACCAGCGGCGCCGTAAGATAACACACGTAGTAGTAGTACCCACTCCACTTGTCACGAACCTGAACGGCAATAACTGAGCAGACCCAGCGATGACGATTCTGCCTCGTCCACGAGTGTCCGCTCGCCGGGTAGGAGACAGGGACCAAAAACGGCAGAAATGGCGCGACCACATGGCCAATCGCCCATGAACCCCCATGGGTGTGCCAGTGATCCCACCGGGCACCAGCGATCCACCGTCGGCGTTGCTTCTCCCCCTTGGTGCCCTGCGCCACAGGACACAACGAGCAAGCCCCTCGGTCTTCTTCCACTTCCGTCCGAGGGTCCCATTCTGGTTCCCGAGTCTGGCTGGGGGCCGACGACGCGGCGGCCGAAAGAAAGAAGGTGGGGGGGGGGGGGGGGGGGAGCGTCGTGAAACGCGCGAAACGATCAATTTTTTAGCGTCCACTGACGCCAAAGCACACAGCACAAATTCAGAGACCGGCCAGGCCGGATCTCTCCCTCTCTCTCTCTCTCTCTCTCATATCCAGCCGCTGGGTGAAGCAGAGCGGGCCTACTCGACATGCCAACGCTACCTCCGCAAGCAACGATCAAAAAGCGCATGGTTCTCTCTCTCCACCCCCCCCTCCGGGGGCTCGGGTGGCACACATGCACCGCCATGGCACCAGCCGTCGCCGGCGTCGAACGTGGCTATCGCGCACCGGCGAGTCCAATGCCCCCCCGCCGACCGTTTTCATCCAGCTCTCTCGCTCGCGCGATCATCCCAGTTCGTCTCCTTCTGACGCGCCTCTACTGGCCCCTCTCCAGGGGCGTGGCCAACCTGCAAAACAAAATAAAACAAAATAAAAAAAAAGAGGACGGATTGAACGCCCGCCATGTGACATGTGGCACCTTATGGCACACACCCGCGCGAGCTCTCACTGCGGCGCACACCACACACAGGTCAGATCAGGACCGCAGCCCATCGTCATTTTATCGAGACAGGAAGAAAGAGGCCGGCGAGAACCATTTTGCGAAAGGCACGTCATCCATCTCCCCCGCCCTGGGCCGTGCGGTGCCTAAGTTTGGGGCGACTGTCCTGTCAGCTGGCACTGGCAGGTGGCAGCATACTATCTCTGGCGCCCTCATTCGGTCGGCAAGCGTGACAAACAGTCTTTTGGTATTGCGATACACAATACATTATTTTTCGTCAAAAACCCTATGGTACTATATGCGGTACCCAAAGTTTGAATGGGAAACGAGTGAGCAATCCAGCTGAGGGCGCGCAGGGAGGGTACCTTGGTGGTTCGCTTTGCACATGTCTTGCCCCGATCCATACGCAGCGTACACTTACATTACATTCGGCGAATGTGCCATTCGTACAAATGTGGCTCTTCGCGTGTCCACGATGTTCTTGGTCTTCTGACCGTTGTGGACGGTCACAAGACTTACTGAGGGTCTTGTTCTTTTCCTAATTGAAGACTGTCGCGCCAGTCCGTTCCGTGACAGGGCGGCGCCCGATTGTCCCGTGGTGTCAGTGGCACAACTCGTCAAGAATTCCGCTGCGAATCTTCCCAAGTCAAAAGGACAGGCGGCTGGAGGGGAAAGAAAACGGGTCGCCGAGTACGCGGGGAGTCCGTACCTGACGGAAAAAAACGAAAGAGTGGGATCGAAACGAAAAAGAATGGAAAGATGCGGTTGCGACTGGACGGGTGCTCGACTTGGATGGATGGAAATACGCAAAATGATGGTAAAAAAGAACGCACCCCGAGCCGAGAACGCACGCGCTCGTCACCCTCATTCTCGTTCATTCATTCCCAGACCAGAGGGGAGGGGGGCAAAGGAAGGGAAGAACGGTTCGAACGGGCGGATCGATCTGCATTCATTTCAGATATATATAAAAAATTGAAATGATTCGATTTGTGTGTGAGATGAGATCCCAATGGAGGATGGACTCGCCCGTCGACTCAACCCTCCATTCAATGGCCTCCTTCCACCGACTCTACGGAGAGGCGACGTGACAGACAGAACCCTTCCACGTAGATCACTGTGGCCGTGGCAGTTGAGACAGCTAATGTGACATGACACTTCCCAGGCAGGCATTCCGGTCCTCTGAATTCCCGAGTCCACCGGGATCGTTCTGTACCCAGACCCAGAGCTTCACAAGGCTAGCTAGCTATCAGCAGTCCTGGCTGTATCTACCGCTGCTGTCGGAGGACATCCGATCATTGCCCGACCCGGGCATGTCTAGATCGCACAATATGTGCGTGCTATGCTATCGTCCTCGTTAATATTGTCACCGTAGTCATCAAAGCTCAGGGTTCAATTACAGCAGTGAGAAGCCCCTACAGATTGATTTTTTGCAAAAAAAAAAAAAAGAAAAAAGAAAAGTGCATTTTTTTGGGAATGGCTTTAATTGTACTTGTATATTGTACGGTACCGATAAAGTATTGTTCACTGCGAACCTTTTTGCTTTCGCTCTGGCGTGATGCGCCAGCCGTCTTCCTCAACAAGATCCTTCTTTTTTTTTGTGCGAGATAAATACCGCCAGGGGAATAGATACATAGATAATCCCACACAGGAATGTGTGCGTTGCGTGCGTGCTTGCGAAGAATGAGCAAGTGTCCTTGATGCAAGTTTTGGTTGCTGTCGGCTGCGAGGCGTAGAAATGGAATGTACCGTGGGAGATGCTTCGAAGAGACAAAAGAGAGGGGGTTGGAGAGATATGGCGTGTTTTGTTCAAAGAGATGATGGAGAAAAAAAGTTTGGTTGAGCGAATGGAAGACGGATGATCGGACGAGGCGATGTGATGTGATGTGTGACAAATTGAAAGGCATTTGAGGGTGTGGGCGTTGACGTTGGCATGAAGGGTCGAATGAACGAAACGGAGGCAAAGACGGACAAGGTGAGTCGGACCGGACCCCATCATTGACGAGCGCCATTGTGCACATGCATGCGTTCGGCACGATCTCGTAATCCACTACGCCCTCGGCCGTACCCATATTGACGGTCTGCTGCCCAGCCATCAAGTTCTTCCAAACGGAGGCGACCGCGTATTTCCTCCTTTCCACAAGTCCGTTCACGGGAGCGGGAGTGGGAACGAGAGCGCGAGCGCGAGCGAGGACGTGCGCGCGATGGAGAACAGGGTTCTCGCCGTCGACCACGATACCCTTCCGGGTTCGGGGTAAGGAAGGGATCACTGCTGGGCGATGCTCCGGCCATGGCATTTGTACTGTCAATAGTCGGTCGAGAAAGGCGGGGGTCAGTTGGTGAGGGCCGTGCGCGGGCCGTTTCGACCGAGGACCGCGGAGGTGACAGTGTCAGAGAAGACTTTGCGTGTGGCGCACCAAGGGTGAGGAGTGAAAAGTAAGAAGGAAGGGAAGCACGGTTGCGCTTCCTGGAAGTGATGGTGGCCTCCGGAACATCGGCGGAGGTTAAGGGTGCTGGGGGGCGCAGGGGGGTGCCATATGAACGGCGGCGGTGATGGTGAGAAGAGCAAGTAGGGCCCGAAATGTCAGAATCTTCTTCAGTAGAGTTTGCACTGTGCCCTGTGCTGCTGCGGGTTGTGCTGGAAGAAGAGTGGCGGTGGAGAAGAGGGATGGTCGAATGGGTATTGGTACTGCTGGGGCGACGGGCATAGGATAACGCATCATGGGAGCGTACTAGGGCATCATCTGAAGGATTGACAGAGAGCGGCTCGACGTCGTCGTCGTTGTCATACCAGATTGGATAGGCGGGTGTGTAGACAGACTTGGCGGTTGAGAGGGACATGTCGAGAGCGAGCGAGGTGAGTTCCTGGACGGAGCCAGCCGAGATGGGATGAAGACTGGGGGAGGGCCAAACAGAAGAGGCGGTTGAGAGGGAAGGAGAGGAGTCGTCGAGGGCCTGGCAGGCGTCGGAGCAGTATATACGGCTGTGGAAGGACGTAATGAGATTAGACATGGATCATGTGAGGAGGATGGTTCAGGGACTGATAATTACTTGTCGACGGGCATGGGTTTGCCACATTGAAGACAGCAGTCCTCGTCAAACATGACGAGTGAGGTGGGGACGAAGTAGTTGGCGGGAGAGATGAAGGGAGGGAAGGAAGTGTATGGGCTTTAAATGTGTGCATGACAACGCCCCGCCGCCAAAAGAAAGCCAAGACTCGAGTCACGGTCACCTTTTCCTCTTTTGGTCGCTCTCACGTTCGTCGCGTGGGTGGCCGTGCGCGTGTCTTTCTCTGTCCAACTCGCCCGTCAAAACAAACCAATTCACCCTCTTTTTTTTTTTTTTTTCGCAACGCCTAACCTGCATGTTTTGATTTGACCGCACCCCCATCTTTTTTGTTTACCCCCTTTCCTCCCCCCCCCCATCACAGCCTCCTCCATTCCCATCCATCACTTCCTTATCCTTCGGCCCTCCCGTGCCGCCCGACCAACTACGCAATTGTTGTAACATAATTCGGCCGATTTCGTGCTCGTTTCCCGCGATGTACCCCGCGTCTGTCGTCAGCTCTAAACCGCTTCTGTCCATCAATGCATCCCAACTCCATGGCGCTCCGTCACGCCATTTGCGGTACGGTGTGAACGACGACCTTGCCGATTTGCCGATCTACCTTATTCAGCATTTCACCGGCCCCCGGCGTCTATATTCTCATTTTGTGCCGCCAAATTGCTCCCCCCTGCAGTCTCCTTCCGCCTTCGGGTGAGGTCGAGAGGGTAGCGATCAGACTGCTGCGGACCCATACTATGCTGCATACAGCAACTTAGCTCCCAGCTCCTTGTATAATGCCTCCCTTTTTCGTATTCGCTCAACCCGTGGTGTGATCCCAGGGACAATGAAACCCCGCCACGCTTGTAGTTTGTAGCCTTTTTACTTGGCGCTTACATGCCATGATGACTCCACTCGCTCCGCTCTCCGATGCCCCAGCCCGGGATGCGAGTCAATGTGGAGTGATCGACGTGGGTCCTCGACCGCAACCCTCTTTCGTTGAGCAGTGACTTAACGGTTTCCCCTGCTGGCGTCTGCTGGGCGGCGAGGCTGCTTATCTCCTTATTTCGTCCCCTTGGTTCGCCCGTTTTGGAATGTTTCGGAATGGGATAGTGTGGACCCCACCCCCCCTTCCATCATTACGCTGACGTGCGCCTGGACCCATGACCGCGGCGGTAATGCACTGTGTGCGTGGTGTTCGACTCCCAGCTGAGTCAAACCGCTGATCACGCAACGCATATGATCAGGTGTATGCGCACGTTCTTCTTTGATCGTACTACGAGAACCTTTTCTGGTGCAGTCCGCGCTGTACTGTACATGTGTATCTGTGGCCTGGACCTCATATTCTTGAATGAGCGCCACCGTTCGCAATATCCATGCCCGTCTCACGGTGCTCGTTTTACAACTATGGTATCCTCATATCATACAATGGAAAGCCCGTACATTCCCACAACCCAGAAAGAAGAACAGCAGGTTATAGTCCCAATGACGGCAGTGTTTGTCTTGCTTTGTTCGCTTCCCTGTCTTCAAAGAACGTGGGTATTCAATGGCGGGAGCAGGTCGCCACGTCGGCCTTCTTTGCCGAAAGGCCAGGTACGAAGGGGGGGGGGGACGATCAACAATCTAATGAAATGAATTATTCCCATACGGTTGTTTGTTCCTCGAGGGAACAATGAATCACTTACGCGGCAGAATATGACGTTCCCAGTCTTGTGTCGAGTCGGGTTCGAGTTCGACCCATTGAGCTGTGGCATCGATGACGGTTTTCAGCGTCCAGGGCACGACGCCATCGATGTTGAGAGCGTTGAGTTGAGCGGGTGCTCGCGGTACGCGATTCCGTCGCGTTGTCGATCAGGGCCCGCTTTTCCGTCGACCGTTTGTGTCTGCGTTGTTGTCCTGGCGGCGGTGATCCCGTTCTGGCCTGCCCTGCCAGTGCCACGCAGAGGTCGTTTGTTCGGGTCACGAGGTCCACCGCCGACTACACGCGCAGGACCTTCGCGATTCGCTTCCAACGGCTCGCATCCGAGTCGAAACTCTCAGGCTGCTGCGACTCGAACTCGACTCATCCACGCATGTCCTCATACTGACCCACGTGAGGAAGGCCCCAAACACGAACCGTCACTCTACCATTCACTTTTGTGCGTACAAGCGCCGAGGGGGTAAGCCCTCGAGACGACCCCGTTCGTAGCTAAACTACACTGCCGATGGTATCCGCACGGGAACCGTGATACAGTCCGTCTGTGCGCGGAGGCGCGGGTTTCACCCCCGGGCCTCAAATGTCAAGCCCTTCGAGCTCGCGCTTGCCAACGAGACCGCCCGTGGCACCTGTGTTTGCGATACGTGCCTGTGCGTCTTGCAGTGTGTCACAGGTGACGCTGTGCGTGTCCCGCGTCAGCCCAAGGGAAGGACGACAGAACCGTCGCAAGCCGAAACGCGCGCGCACCTCGTCCCGGGCTTGTTGACCAGAGGGCAGCGCGACGCACTGCAGCGTGGACGGGCACGGCGAGAGCGCAAACTTGCCGTTGGAGCACTCCGCGAGCTGGCCCTTGACGCACGCCACCTCGCCCGACGTGCACGCCGAGGTCGGCGTCAGCGTCCGGAATTTCCTGTTGAGCGCCTGCGCGTCCTTCCCGTTCTGAAGCGTGAACGCCGCCCGACGGTCCACGACGACGCCCGCAGAGACCGTCGCGGCGAGAGCGAGGAAGAAGCCGAGGTCGAGGAACCGCATCGCGTTTTGGGTGGGAGGGGGAGGGGGGGAAGGGAATTTACAAGAAGTCAGAAAAGACTGTAATGCGTTGACTGCGACCCGGCGCAGGGATGTGAACTCGAAGGAAGATGGGAGGAGAATTTGGAGCAACCTGGCTTGAGGACTCGAGACGCCCAGAAGTTGCCTGTTTTTATACGCGCCCCACGGCGCATAGAATTTTTTTTTTTTTGGTTTTTTTTGGTTTTTTTCGAGGACCGTGTTTCAGGTGAGGTCAGTCAACTCAGCGCATTGGTTGATCGTCGTCGGGCGCAATGTGACTGATCGGGTCGGGTCGGGTCCTACACTGGTGATGGCCATAAATGGCGTTGAAATCCGGAAAACCCAGTCCCGCCACCAGTGCAGTCAGAGCATTCCTTTACAATCTGTGCACACCGAGATCACTGGTCGTTCCTGATTACTGCATCGTCGTAGCGAGGGCAGGCGTTCATACCGGGTGGGTAGTGACGGCCATGATATTCATGGGGTATAACACAAACCATGCTATTCATTATATATATTTACAACTACAGATACCCTCTCCTCGTAACTGATAGCCAACCTTCCAATACCTGAAAACAAGAGCGGCGGATAATTATTCCCCTTCATTAAGAGTGCTTAATCAGCTGCAAGTGCAAGTCGCCACATCGGCTTTCTGACCAAAGGGGCAAGTACCGGCTGCCATGGGAAGAACGATCAGAGAACCTCGATGAAGATTACCGAAGGAATGAACAACTCACGAGCTCCGAATGCAACGATGCCGGCCGTCGGGGAGCCAAACAAGCCGGGGTCAACACCTGGGAGCTGAGCGTTGACGATGCCTTGCAGCTCGGGGTTGCGGGGGGCCTGCTCGCAGAACAGGGTCGAGGGTGTGACACCGTGTTGGTTGAGCGCGTTGCGGGGGTGCTTGCGGTATGCGATCGCGTTGGCGATCAGCGCCTGTGAGTTCTTCACCCCGGGCTGCTTGGCAAAGTCGATCATCGCGTCCGCGTTGACCTGTTGAGCGCACGCGTCCGCCCTGGCCAGAAGCGCTTGGATCCCATTGTGGCCCCCAAGCACCACGCACGGGTTGTTCTTCGGGTCAAGAGTCACCCCGCTCTGTTCGCACAGGTCATGCCAGCTCTTTGCGACTTGACTGAGGTCCTTCTGTGCCGCTCGCCTCCACAGCTTCTCGTCCGAGTCGAAGCGCGTGACGTCTTCACGCTTACCCTTGGCCTTGCATGCTGCTGGAGCCGTTTGATTTGATGCCGATGCCTTGTTGATGTGAGACTTATGGTTTGATGTCGATGTGCTGTTGGTGTGAGACTTATGTTTTGTATGCTTTGAGGTTGATGTGCTGTTGGCGTGAGACTTGTGCTTATGTTTTTTGTGTTTCTTCTGTTCCGTTGATGTACTATTGTTGTCAACCTTTTGGTTCCTTGTTTTTTTTTTCATGTGAGTTCGTGCGTTAGTATGTCTTTAGAAGGACGCACCCAGCCTCAACGTTACGCTCTTCAAGGTCGCTCTTGCGAACGAGACCACCCGTGGCCCCGGTGTTTGCAATACGTGCCTCCGCGTCCTGCTTGGTGTCACAGGTGACACTGATTGCATGGTTAGCCAAAGCGAATCAACTTCCGCCCGTTGCGTACCTCGTCCCAGGTTTGTTGACCAGAGGCAGCGCGACGCACTGCAGCGTGGATGCACAAGAGGTGAGCGCAAACTTGCCATTGACACACTGCGCGAGCTGGCCATGGACGCACGCCACCTCGCCCGACGTGCACGCCGAGGTCGGCGTCAGCGTCTGGAACTTCTTGTTGAGCGCCTGCGCGTCCTTCCCGTTCTGAAGCGTGAATGCCGCTCGACGGTCCACGACGACGCCCGCGGAGACCGTCGCGGCGGCAAGGGTGACGGAAAACACGAGTTGGGAGAATCGCATGGTCGCGTCGTGTGTTGTTGCGTTCGGTCACGAGAAATGGAGAAGGTCAGTCTGTAGGAAAGATTGGAATGTCGATGCGACCCAGCGCAAGGATAAGGATAGAGGGATGGGATGGGGGGAATTGAGCAACCCGGCTTGAGGACCTAAGCACGCCAGACGTTGCGATTTTTATACATTGGAAGGACCATTGTGCATAAAGTGGTGTGTCGGGGTTGTGAGTTGTGGAATGGGGATGGAAATGGAGAACACGCTGGGTCCACCCGGTTTCCTTGCCACCCAGCGGGAGGCTCTGAGCGTGCTGGCTGGTCCATGCCGTGGACGCATTGTCACCTTCGCGAAGGACAAATGAGATAATAATATTCTGATTGTTCAAACTCGCCTATCATCTTGTTGACAATATGGTGCCTTATTCCGGAATCACAGGGATTACAGCACCCCTTGACGACGACGACGACGACGACGACTCGTCACAAAGGCCCAGCACATGTGGCAGTAGCAGGACCGGTTGGTCAGTTCGACTCGTGCCCCGCTCTCACCACCCCGTCCATCACCAGAGAGGGCGGTTATCCCGATCCTAGCACGTCTGATGAATGCCTCCGATCTGCTTCGTACGAAGACCGGGAAGCTTTCGTTGATATGAATCACTTGCGCCACCCGGAATGAATGAGCTGGCTCATGACCGACGAGAATGGCGTGGGTGCGGCGCGAATACGGTAATCCGACTCTTCCGATGACTACCGACAAGGGAGAGAAGAGAGGATATGTACGAGCACAGCACGCCCGAAGCACCGCCTAAAGTCCCTGTGCCCACCCACGGCTTCAATTTTCGCACAAATCGCTCTCACGCCATCTTGCCAACGTCGTGCAGAGGTTGGCTCTGCGCTTGCGTTCGCAGCGTGCACACCCGACACCGACACCTGCCCTTCCGTCCCACCCTCGCAAGCGTCTCCCTACGGAATCGAGCCCGTAGCGTCCCGTCGTCGACAATCCACACCCAAAGCAGTGCACACAGCCCCATGGTCAGTGCTGGCAAGGGACTCACGTCGCCGTCAGCACCGGCTGCGAAAACGGGTGTATCCTCATCGACGGAGCACAGATGACCTAGTGCGGTGATGTTCTGCAGGTCAGCGCCGAGACTCCTCTGCTGCGGGCAGAGAGATGTGGGGACGAGGTCCGGGTCGTTGCCCTGGCTGCTGTGTGCATCTACAACGCCGCCCACGTATACGCTGATTGAGCGATGCCGAGACGAACACCCATCGTAAGCGCCCATCGTGGTGATAATGACGACTGCCATGGAAAGGTGTCCTCACCTAGCATAGAAGAGGAGGAGTACGAGGATGAGGGACACGAAGCTTCCGCCCGCGAATTGCATGCGGTTATAGGCGGGCCGATGAGTGGCCAGCTGCGCTACGAGAATGACGATGGTGATATTGTTCCCTCTGGGTAAAAGGTTCCGTGAGGCTGTCGCACAAAGATCGTTCAACGAGTTGGGTCGTAAGTTATCTAGAGGGCCGCAGGTGGAGACGGATTTTAAATCGCTGTCTCCCAGTCAGGCCTGGCTAGCTTGCGTGATAAGGGGGGGCGAGGTGGGCCGAGGCGATTTCTATTTCATTCTAGGCTGGGGTATTTCCATGCTAAACTGGCAACCGCAGCGTACCATCCTAGCGTTGATTTGATGGGGAAATATCTAGCCGCTTTCAGGGCAGTCGCGATGTCGCGAGTCTGAGGGAGGTTTTAATGGCCATCACTAACCCCAACTGGTCGGAATGGAAACGGAAAGGATGGATCGGTTATATTGCGCACGAACTACAGGAATCAGGTATAACTGAAGAGTGGCAAGGATCACTTGGAAACCGTGTACGGCACAAACGCGGCAGAGACTCTTTCGTGCACTCGTCGTTCCCAATAGACGAGATTGGCTCGACGCGCTATTTCTATGCGCAAGTCATCCTCCGCATGTAGGAGGACGTGGAGGTATGCAAAAGCAGCCGCATCCAGCGCGGTAGGCCCACTACCTCAAGGTCAGCGTCTACCTTTGTGGGAGGGAAATCGTGTCACGGACGGCGAGCCAAGAAACCATTCGTGTTTCCCTAGACACTCTGAGAGTGCGGAAACTGCGTCGCGGTAACGTGAAGCGATGGCGTTCGGCGAGAGACGCGCACCGTAAGGGGGCAGAAAAGAGGAGAAGCCAGAGAGGGGGGCTGGAGGCGTCGTAAGGATGGTCTCGATGGGTCGTTGAGCGGTGGAAGGGGGGAGCTGGAGGACTGTATGACAGAAGAAGGAAGGGGGGGGCTGGGCCAACGCCTACTCGGCAGCCATGATGAAAAGGACGGGATTCGTAAGGTCGAGAAGACTTACAAAGGCAGCGTGAACGTCGCCTTCAAGAAGTGCAATCCAGGCATGCCCTTCGTCTCTCGACTCGACGTCTTTGTAGCCTTCCAAATCATCGAGCGCACCGAACTTTTCGTCTATCCACGTCGGGATGTCTTGCGCCGCCAGTAACAAGTCACCGTCCAGGCCCTTCTGGGACGGTATTTGCAAGTTCGGCAGACGTCCTTCGAGAGCACCATCCTGCGAGACATCCCATCTTACAGAAACGTTGCGGGCGCCTCTGAGTGCTATGTGGGCCTGCCATTTAAGGCACTCGATGTCTGCGCTGAGGACGCATTGTTGGCCGGGTAGACGAGGCGAGGGAGGATGAACCCAAAGTGATGGTTCGACAATAGGGATTTTTGGAGGTCGCAAGGGGGGGTATGCCTTGAACGGAAAGTAAGAAAAGAGGGTTGCCAACGGCTGTGGCACTGCCAGTAGTGGTCGGTGTTGCATAGGGACTGTTGCGTTACATAAGCCCATCTGCACGGCTTCATGTCAGACTACACCTCCAGTCCATCACGTCCCGCTAGCCCAGTGGGACAGCTTCCAGATCTTCCTACCTCGCACGCACAAGCCTATCGCTTTATCTGGGATCACCCCTCAAGTCGCCCGGGTCCAGGAAGCGTTTCCGAGACCACAGAGGGGCGCGGCGACTACTTTGCATCGACCCCCAAAGTTGACATATACGGGCCCTCATCATCCACTGCCGCCTCACTATCAGGCACAGTTCCATCCCAGTGGAGTAGTGCGAAGCATGGCTTTCATGGTGCGTTTGCCGTATGTTCGCACCTCGTGTACGAATAAACTTCTCTTAGCCATTTCCACCGTCGCCAACAACCCTCACAAGAGATCCGCTCCACCAAAGGCCCACACTGCAGTTCCTTCCGTCCCACGCGCAGAACTTCCTCGCGTACGTCGTAAAGACTTTGATGGTTATCTTAGCGCTATCGTACCAGAGTGGGGAGCCTTCCGACATAATGCGGAGCTTGGAGCCAGCGGTTCAATGCAACTCGAGGACTCGTCAACAGAACTGTTCAACCAACCTGACTCTCAACGTACTCCACTTCCTCCACAGTCGCTTCCATCGCTTTCGTCCGTTCCAGAAATATTCTTCAAACCTCACTTTGACCTCGGGGACCCCCGCACCTTCGATCTTGTTGCCGAAGTACCCTCTTCCTCATCATCCTTTGCCTCTCGCTCTCGTTCGACATCTCCACCCATAGCACACGACCCGTCGACTCTGGCCCACTCTCTCCCCCTCCTTGAAAAGCTTTCTCATCATGCAGACACGATTGAGCAGCACCTCGTGCACGAGATTGCGCTTCGCGCGACACCCTTCTTTGCTGCACTCTCCAATCTTCAAGACCTTCAGGCGGACTCTGCGCGCTGCCTCGAACATGTCCAGACATTGCGTGCGCAGCTGGGCGGAGTTTGTGAAAGCGGTGCCCGTCTCGGATTGAGGGGCGTACAGCGCGAGGTACGGCTCGCGCATCTGAGGGAAGTACAATCAAACGTTCAGGCAGTGCGGGGCGTCATCAAGACTGTTGGCGTCGTGCGTGGGCTTGTCGACAGTAAACAATGGGGAGCCGCGCTCGACGGCGTTGATGTCCTACGGGCAATGTGGGACGGCCCGACCACGGCAGCGCCTTCTCCGCAGGGTTCGGCGTTACCGTCTGTCGCAGAAGGACCGTCGGAGGATGAAAAGGAGGTAGTGTCGCCGGGAGAGGGGCACGTACCAGTGCCACCAGCGCTGGCGATACCGTTGTCCAAGCTCAAAGCGTTTTCGGCGCTCCCCAGCCAGCTCCACACGCTCACTCGAGAGATCACGTCATCCCTGACCACAGAGCTCGTGGCCGCTCTGAGGATCAGCCTTCTCGAGCGACTACATAGAACAGCTTCCCTTCCAACTGACCAGGACGTGTGTGATAGACTGTGCCCTCTGATACAAGGTCTCGTGAGGACCAAGAATCTGAGGGAGAGCATTGCAGAATGGAGAGGCGTTGTACTGGATGAGGTGCAAGGGATAGTACAGCAGGTATACCCCTTCATTGTCCGACCTAGCAGACTGACCCAGTTTCACATCGCAGCACATACCCTCATTTAACCCTGGAGTGGATCCACAAAAAGAGTCAACGGATGCAAGTTGGGTGACTTTCTTGCGCTCAATAACGCATCAAGAATTCCAGGTACTCCTCCGGTCCATCCTGCTGGGCTTTTTGAACTGCATCTCGGGCCTTCAAGCTCTGAACAGCAACATCACTACAGTCCTGGGGGGTATCCGGTTCGTTATCAAGGCATGCGTCGCAAAAGACCGCTCATCCGTGTTCTCATAGACCACAGGTGCAACCATCTGAGCTCACGGCAATACATGACTCTTTATTTGACGCCCTTTCTTCCACTGCCGAGTCCGCAAACGTGTTAACGTCAAAAGTCCTTTCTGCGCGAGCAGACCAACACGTCAAACTAGGTCTGCACGAATTCGTTGAAGTTTTCAATGAGTGTTGGAGTTTCGTTGTGCACTGTGAGGTCATCTGCAAACGAATGATTGTCGGCCTTCGCGGCGCAGTCGTCAGCCAGGTACGAGTGAACCGTGTCTCCTAAAAGAGCATAGTGTGACTCGCTTGGATAGGCCAAGTCATTCCTGCAGGCGTTTCACCAGTCACGAATCAATCAGTCCGCCAAGCTGGTTGAAGATGAGCAGTGGAGTCAGGCAGAGGTCCCGGCTTCGTTGCAGCAGGCCATCAACCTTATCCTGGATGCAGCAGTGCACGACCCCCGCGAGTTTGTCCTCAAAATCGCGACCGCAGTTGCTGCCCCGTCGTCACCGCTCCCCCCGCCGCCATCATCTCAGACGCAAGCGTCTGGCTCAGACAGCCGTCCATCTTCGCCTCAACCATCGTCACCACGTTCCAGTTCGCGAGGAAACGGTGCTCCTACTCACTCGTCCAGAAAGCACATCCGCATCGAGGAGCGGAACTACTTCACGGTCCCTGCCACTCAGGATACACTACACCTCCTTTCCGACTATCTCAAAGTGATCGTAAACCTCAGCCTTCTCACGACGGACACGATGTCGCGTACCATCGAATTCCTCAAAGCCTTCAACTCCCGGACATGTCAAGTTGTACTCGGCGCCGGTGCGATGCGTTCCGCTGGCCTCAAAAACATCACCGCCAAGCATCTCGCCCTCGCTTCGCAGTCCCTCTCGATCGTGATCGCCCTCATACCGTATATCCGCGAAACGTTTCGGCGCCACCTTTCCCTGAAGCAGGCTGTGATGCTGGTCGAGTTTGACAAGCTCAAACGCGACTATCAGGAGCACCAGAACGAAATTCATGCCAAGTTGATCGCAATCATGGGCGACCGTCTCACGGCGCATATCAAAAGCCTCAATGCAATAAAATGGGAGTTTCCGCAGGCGAACCCCGGGGTGAATGACTACATGGAATTGCTTGTGAAGGAGACTGTTACACTACACAAGGTGCTATCACGCTACCTTTCGAGTGCAGTCGTAGAAGTGCGTAGCTACACAACCGGCGCTCTCGTGCTGCTTACAGACTGCATTGTGCAGTTCGTGATGTCGGAAGTCTTTGCAGCCATAAACCACAGGCTTTCCGAGGAGTACATCAAGATCGAGCTGCCGACTTTTGATGCGAAAGAGCGGTGCGATCATACTTTCTAGCTGATCCAATATGACGCTCATAATTGTCGAACATAGCCTTCTCACAGATGCACGCTATCTACATGAGAAGTTCTCGGTCCTGAAAGCCCCTGGCACACCGACTGCTGTCCTAGAGACGCTCGTCGCGGACAAGCAAGTCGCGCCCACCTCTCCACAACCGACTTCGCCCGTATCCTTACCATCGCCGCCCCAGCCCCTGCCTCCCAGCAATATCTCACTAGCTTCGCCGCGCTCGGCGGCACCAATGCCAACAAAGCGGCCGTCATTCTTCTCGAATGAGCGCTTCAAGGGCATGCTTTCACGGGGCCCTGCGCAACCGACCCCGGCCTCGGTGCCTGTCAATGCTCCTCCTCCGGTGCCGGCGCAGGAAAAGCAAGGGGGATACAAGCAGCTCTCGGCGCTCCTCTCGCCGACACCGATTCCCGTGGAGAAGCAGCGCGAGCTTCCGAAGACACCGACATCGGTGCCCATTCATGCCACTCCCTCGCCCGAGCCCCCACAGGCGGTCGAGGAACGCCAGGGGTCCGAGCCCGCTGCGAAGGTGCCGAATGGCGAAGCCGCGTCAGGACTCACCGAGAAGGCAGAAGCGACACGGACCAACGATATGTTACATTATGGCGCTGGGTCTGAGCCCAAGCAGGTTGACGATGATGACGGGACGAGAAGCGGCCGGACGATTGAGCTCGAGTGTGCTTCTGAGGGTACGAGCGTAGCGACATAGTCATTGTATCGCATAGACTGTTGCTATGTTATCTAGCTGTGTTTTCTGTGCATGAAAGTACCCCGTTGACAACGGAAGCCTTGCCGATGACGTATCGGACCGGTACACGCGTGGGCATGGGAAATTGGGCGTTCCGAGCGCACGCTAGGAGAATGATGATGATTTTGGGCTGGCAAGACGCACGCCTGCATACCGGGAAACAGGGTCGCATCCGCACCACGGGCCCAGATGGGCCCTCCATTCCAGTTTAGGCCGCAGTGGTCCTCGCAACGCGTGAATGAAGTGTGTGGAGGACGCGTAGATCGGGCAACAGCATGATGCTCACATGCCTCTACGGCACTCGCAATGCGACCTGAAGAGGATGCGCCACGTCAGGCGCAAACAGCACCGAGGGGGCAAAGGAACTTGCCTCATCAGATCTTGCTTTCCAGCCACACTCGGGCCCTGCACCCGGTGATCGCCCTCGCATCTGCATGTCCACGTCCGGTGCTCGCGCCAACAATGAGCCGCGACGCTCTGCCTGCTGACTTCCCAGCACATCGACATCGAAAAGTGCAGCGGGACGTAGGCCATCACAACGGTGTTGCTTTTGACGCGCGACGGCCTGCCCTCCGCCCTGCGCCAGAGCGAGCGACGGCAAGGCGGGGGTACCACCATCAGGGGCCTGCCGCCCGCGCCTGGAGGGATGCCGAAGAAATTTTAGGAGGACGAGGTGGACAATCTGTGCACAGGTGGTTCGGAACTAGTGAAGAAGACAAAGGGGAGCATGCCGGCGAGCAGCGTCAAGCGCATGAGAGATGATGGTGCGGCGGCAGGGAGGTCCACGCCGAACACAGGGAGTGTGAGCGCCGCGAGTGGGCGCATGGCGCGCAGTGAGAGGGACAGCGCGAGGTGAAATGAAGCGCCGTGCTTTCGGCCGGTGGTGACTAAATCGTCTAATATTTTCTTCAGATCAGAACGGCTAAAAGACGCCCGAGGTTTCTTGATGTTCAAAAAGTTGGTCCCGCTTGCAGTACGTTGAATGACATATCGGTTTTTGATGTTTTCAATGAACCATTACAAGATATCGCGTAGCGTGGCGATCAGGGAGCCCACCCGGCTTAACAGCCTGAAACTGAAAGATTAAAATCTTCAGCCGAGGGCGTTCGTTTGAACTCATGCATTTGTGAGATGCGCGGTAACGGGCTTGCCTGCCTAGCACCAGAGAAAAATATGTTCTCAACTAAGAAAAGACAACAGTACGTATTGCGGGCGAGAAACGGGATTTGGAACATGTTCATATCCAATGAGACACGAGTTGGGAAAGCCACGCTTCGACTATAAGGGCCAACATGAACCATCAAGATTTCCTTTTCCTTGCTTTGCACCGACAAGATGAGTTTTCTGGACACACCTATTGAAAAGAATGCCCTGTCCCGGAAACCAGTAACGCTGTCGATCTTGGTCGCCACGACAGAGGACTCAAATCTTGAGTTACGACGTTTATAGGCAGGCCAGCACGATTCCGCTCATCGATAAAGGCACCAAGCACCTTAGAGGCGCTAGCCAGTGCATCGTCGTCATCCCCATGTAGCAACACGAGCGTACGCAATTTCGGGAGGAGCAACTCGAGGTCGAGGCCCTCGCCGATCCCGACAGGCTCCGTCGGCCCCTCGTCCGTGGCTTCCTGTCGTAGGCGACGCAGAGCGCGCTCAAAGTCTCCCACCAGCGCGACGTGGATGCGCAGCGAGCGTGCTTGCCAAAACTGGGCAAAGAGAGCCCGCCACAGAGCGGGGTCGACCTCGTCGTGCCATTCTTCCGGCGGTGAGCCTTGGTGGAATCCGAGCGTAAGCTCTTCGATAACAGGAGGGAGAAGCACAGCGACCGTGTCGGCGCCAGAAAGGCAACTGCAGATCTGCGCCATCGCGGACACCTGGAAGTCGAGGCGGGGGCAGGACACGCTGAGCGACACGTCCGGAGATTCACTGGGCTGCGACAGAGACATAACAAGATGCGCAGACGTCTCGGCGAAGTGGATGCGGGCGCGGGTAGGCCGGAACGTTTCCAGATCACGGATAAATCTACAGATGCTTGGGACTCTCAAAGTGAGTTGGTTGAATAGCGTGATGTCAATGTCCTGTATGAGAGGGGTCTGTATTCGCGCGAGAAGGGCTTCTATATAGGCCGACACTCCTCGGTATATGAGTTGCGTGAGGGCAGGCAGCGTGACGCGGATCATTGGACCAGATGCAAAGAGGCGCTCGCTCCCAAAACCTGGGCGAGGGATTGTGAAAAGGAAGCCGATGGATAGCGTGTGGAGGTGAGGCATAGAGCGTATGAGGGCAATCAGACTGTCGGGTGAAAAATAGGCCCGGCTGGGGACGCGTTCGAGGACAAGTGACACGAGAGACGTTGAAGATGACAATAATGGGCTCAGTCCTGCAAGAGAGACACCAGTAAGTATTAAATGTCGTAATTGTGGAGCATTGCCGTTGAGAAAGCTTTTCGGTAGGACAAGCTCTGTAGACTGAGAGTGAAGCGTAAGGTGTTCCAGCATTGGGGCGGCCTCGACCATGACCGCGGTCATCTCTGTTAGCGTCGATAGAGACGCGCTCAGCATGATTTCCTTCACTCGCGAGAGAAGTTGAAGGGCAAATAGTAAGCCATGCTCATCCTCGGTTGTCCATGTTTTGAGAAGACGGGGCCCATAATCTAGGACGAGCGGATAGGGCAGAAAGTGACTGATCATGTCAACGACTGGCGTTCCAAATGTGCAACGAAGCTGGAGACTTAGGCGAAGTGACGAGGCGAACACGAGTCGTCGCCACCTTCGGCACGTGTGAGCGAGCTTGTACCATCCTTGCAAACGCGACCAATCACCCGCACTGACCAATCGGTAGCGATCAAAGACCTCGAGGAGGATGTCGTCGGGGAGGGTGTCTATCGTTGTCAGTGGGAAGTATTTAGAGACCGCTTCAAAGCGAGAGGAGGGTGTCAGACGTGAGGAGAGAGCCAGCCGTGAAAACGGCTCACTGTGTCTGTACCGTTTCTTTCGAGGTGCCATGCAGCTGTGAGGGACGGGTTAGAAAGAGCAGGTGCCAGTGCCAAGCCAGCGAGTGCATGTGTTTCCGTTCTTACAGACGCAAACAACGCTCGCACCGCCGTTCACACTCACACCGCTCAAGGCAGGCTCTCTCTACTGACCCGATGGACGCTATTCGAATACCCAAGGTATATTCTCCTTCATTCAAAGTACCATAAATGCTTGACTTGAGTCCCAAGGTCTCGAACGTGCTCTGCAGCAAGTCTGGCAGGACCGCACCAGGAACTCTCCATCTCACTGCTCATCATCTCATCTTCTCGTACGCGGATGCCTCCCAACCTGAGACGTGGGCGAGTCCTGTCCTTTATATACCGCCCGCACTGCCCTGACAGCCCCACGTAGGTCGCGTACCCCCTGATCAATCTTGTTACTCGCATCCCTCAGACACTGAGTGGCCAATGTCCCATATCCTTCCGGTGTCGCACCTTCGACTCGTTCTCACTTTCATTCGAGCGAGAAGCAGATGCTACCGATGTCTTTGAAAGCGTAAAAGAGTTGACTGTAGCCAGTGCGTAAACTTGCTCATTCTTGTCGGATCATCCGCTCAGCCGCCCGTATATGATAGACTCAGTGACGCAGCTGTATGCATTCTATTATACGCCATCACCGCCCCTATCTGTCTCAGACGGCTGGAGCTTGTATTCCCCGCGCGAAGAGTTTGACCGTATGGGCGTCGGGACGCGATCAAAGGCATGGCGATACACCGACATTAACAGGGATTACACTGTGCGTTCACCCCCTCCCGTGCGACAAGTAATATTTATCTGTAACGCTAGTGCATCTAGTTTTGTTCAACGTACCCTTCACGTCTTGTCGTTCCAACCAAAATCAGCGATTCGACATTGCAATACGGTGTCAAGTACCGCAGCAAGGGTCGCATACCAGTTCTTACGTACTTGCACTGGGCAAACTTCGTGAGCCTTCCGGATTCCGGCTCATCTTGACGTATGCTGATTCACTCATACCCGTAAACAGGGGAGTATCACCCGATCCAGTCAGCCGATGGTAGGCCTGACCAATGCTCGGTCAATACAGGACGAGAAGCTTGTCGAAGCGACGTTTACCTCACATGTTGCGCCCGAGTCGCGCGTATCGCGGCCTGTTTTCGGTGCAACCGCCACGAACTTGATCATCGACGCCCGTCCAACAACCAACGCAGTTGCTAATACGGCCAAGGGCGCAGGCACGGAGAACATGGATCACTACAAGGACTGCAAGAAAGCGTATTTAGGAATCGACAACATTCACTCGATGCGCGACTCGCTCAACAAGGTGGTCGAGGTGCTCAGCGAGTCAGAGGCCCTCGCTGCGAGCGTATCGGGTGACATCCCTGGAATGAGTACTTCTGTCGTCCCTGTGGATCGGCAGGCATTGCGGCGATCAGGCTGGTTGCGACATCAGATCGCGATTCTGGAGGGCACTCTGCTCATTGTGCGGAATGTACATGTCAACCACTCACACGTCCTCATCCACTGCTCGGATGGGTGGGATCGCACAGGGCAACTGTCCGCTATGTCCCAACTCTGCCTAGATCCATATTATCGGACAACGCGGGGCTTTCAAGTATTGATCGAGAAGGATTTCATCAGTTTCGGACATAAATTCCTGGATAGGTGTGGCCACCTCTCGAGCGAGAAATTTTTCCTATCGCCGGTAGACGGGGCCGGTAGCTCAGACGTAGCTCAAGCTCTCTTCGCGAGTGTGCAGAATCGGTTTTCTGGGAATCATCACCTCAAAGAGACTTGCCCAGTGTTCCATCAGTTTCTAGAGGCTGTACGAAACGTTCAAAGACAATTCCCAACGCGTTTCGAGTTCAACGAGCACTTCCTCCGCGACCTTCATACACACCTGTATTCATGCCAATTCGGTACCTTCCTCTTCAACTGTGAGCGAGAGCGGCGGGAGGGTTCGGCGGGAACCGTGTCCGTGTGGGACTACATGAACTCGCCACCACAGCAAGAAAAATACATCAATCCGGATTACAACCCAGCGCAAGATGACCCAACGAGTCGCGCGCCGACAGCAGATCAGGGCGTGCTTTTCCCGAACCCAAAAGGCGTGCGCTTCTGGCACGAGCTATACGGTCGCAGTGACGAAGAGATGAACGGCCGTTATGTCTCAACTACCGCGCCGCTCTCGGGGTTAACCGTTGTCGAGAACCTTGAGGAGGACCCGGGGCAGCCGGAGAGCACCGTGTCTCCATCGACGCCCTCACCACTTCCAAAGCAGCCTGCTAACAACCCACCTTCCCCAGCTCTCGCTCCTGTACTCACACCAGTGCGGGTGCCAAGCCCACTGGCTCCTTGGCCGCGCGCTGCTCGATCGACGTCCTCTGACCTGTTTGGTTCCGCAGGCGGGAACATGCGCTCGATGTGGGATCGGATCTCAACTGGCGCCGGTGTAGCGCTCTCGGCGGTGCAAGACGCATACGGTAATACGCGTGATGCTCGAGCGCGGAGCGCCGACAATAGTGGGAGTGCTGGAGAGATGCAGGACTGGAGTGCCCCGTCTCCGCGCAGAGCCTCACCCTCGGCGATCTCTGCCTCATCGACACTGTCACCATTCGAGCCACCGCGCGTCACGCAGGCTGTAAGGGCTAGCACGTTCTCGACTGCATCCACGGGCACAGTAGCGAACCCCTGGGCGACTTCGCCCTTCTTGCGGTCCTCGGCCTCTCCTGCGTCTCACGACGTGGGTGGAGGTGGCATGCCCTCGGTGCTCGTAGACAATCCGTGGGACACTGCGCGAGTGCCGGCGCGCCCCAGCCCCGGTGCACGACGCCCGCCGCTTGAGGACGCCTTTGCGGTGGGAGAGATGGCGAGGACGCTGCCGTCCCTCTCGCCTTCGCGCGGGATAGATCGGCTGGGTATAGAATTGCCCGTGGATCCAACGGTGGCACTGCCCGCAAGCACAGGCTCGAGGCGGCCTTCTTTGCCCTCGCGGGACTCGTCGAGCAGCTCAGAAGGGATGGACCCTTTGGGAGTGGGGATGCGTTAGATTTGTAATAAGGATTTGTATCACGTGAGAAACCCGATTGGGAGTGAATGGCGTGATATTACGAGTCGAGATGACATAACACCCTTTTTTTTTTTAAGACGGCACCCTAGGAAAACCCTCGTTGTTCTCCCCTTCCCTTCCCCTCTTTTACGCATAGACTTAGACCAACCAACATGACTCTCAACGGTACCATTCATGGTGCCCTTGCACCCGGTCATTTCCTATTCACCTCGGAATCTGTCGGCGAAGGCCACCCAGGTGCGTGCAATTCATCTCGTCACTTTCTCGGTCTCAACTTTATTTTAATTCCAGATAAAATTTGCGACCAGGTATCTGATGCTATCGTAAGTCGTCCCAGACATGGTGTCGGCGTGGACTTCACGGGCATCTAATGCGCTTCGTAGCTCGACGCCTGCCTCGAGCAGGACCCCTGGTCCAAGGTCGCCTGCGAAACAGCGTCCAAGACGGGTATGATCATGGTCTTTGGCGAGATTTCGACCAAGGCCCAGCTCGACTACCAGAAAGTCATCCGTAACACCATCAAGGACATTGGCTACGACGACTCGTCGAAGGGGTTCGACTACAAGACCTGTAACATCCTCGTCGCCATCGAGCAGCAGTCGCCCGACATTGCCCAGGGCCTCGAGCACGGTTCGCTCGAGGAGCACGGCGCGGGAGACCAGGGCATCATGTTTGGTTATGCTACCGACGAGACGCCGGAATATATGCCCCTCACCATCATGCTTGCCCACAAGCTTAATGCCGCTTTGGCCGCGGCACGCCGCTCTGGCCTCCTGCCGTGGCTCCGCCCCGATTCCAAGACCCAAGTCACGGTCGAGTACAAAAAGGACGGTGGCGCAACTATACCCCTACGTGTCGACACCATAGTCATCTCCACTCAGCACGCTGAGGAGATCTCGACGGAGGAGCTCCGGAAGGAAATACTGGAAAAGATCATCAAGCGAGTTATCCCCAAGAACCTTCTCGATGATCGGACCATCTATCATGTACGGAATCGTCCGATTTCGAATTCTGTGCTCACATCAATAAATCTGCCTTTCTCAGATTCAACCTTCAGGAAGATTCGTCATCGGTGGTCCGCAGGGTGATGCTGGCTTGACCGGTCGAAAGATCATCGTCGACACGTACGGTGGTTGGGGTGCGCATGGTGGAGGAGCTTTCTCAGGAAAGGATTTCTCCAAGGTCGACCGCTCGGCTGCGTACACCGCGCGCTGGATTGGTAAGTCGTCCTCTGGGACGGATATCGCTCTCGAATGCTGATAGTCCACTCGAGCCAAGTCCCTCGTTGCCGCTGGCCTCGCCCGCCGTGCGCTCGTCCAACTCTCCTATGCTATTGGTGTGGCAGAGCCTCTGTCAATCTTTGTCGACACGTATGGCACTGGCAAGAAGAGTGATTTGGAGCTCGTCGAGATTATTCGGACGAATTGGGACCTGAGGCCAGGTGTTATCGTAAAGCAGCTCGATCTGCAGAAGCCGATCTACCGCAAGACTGCGGCATACGGTCACTTTGGCAACCCAACATACACCTGGGAGCAACCCAAGAAGCTCATCCTGTGAAGCTCTCATCCCCACCCCTGTCTATCTTTTCAGGTCTTTGGACGTACGGTTGACGCATGACTGGCACGTATTTAGAAAGTTCATCCTTTCGAACTAATGTTGTCTACTCGTTATTACTTGTTCAACACATCATTGACATACATACGACATACCCACCACCCCTTGGCATTCCCACGAGACATCCTTTTGATGACACCTGTACACGCCGAACATTCGTACGCACTGTACATGTAGTCACCGTGAATCAGAGGCGCGCTCAACCGCGCATTGTTTCACTTGAATATTCGAATTATGTAAGGGCCAAGACTATCGCCAAGCATCCGCGGAGAACAAACCCTTGTTCCGTTCTTTCCGTTTCGGGGTTGACCCGCGTCGTCTGGTACCGTACCGGTCGGGTCTGCGCCGCGCGTACAAACGAGGCACACGAACTCTGTTTTTCTACCGTGTTGAACCCCCAATTTGTACCCAGTCAAGTTATTGCATATCGTGTGATGTTGGCATGTTCACACTCATAGGCGACGAACGCGGGAGGGTGACTAGGGCGCGTAGATTATGTAGGGAAATTCGTTTGTACTAGTCTACAG
This sequence comes from Russula earlei, assembly GCA_025769875.1. Taxonomy (NCBI): domain Eukaryota; kingdom Fungi; phylum Basidiomycota; class Agaricomycetes; order Russulales; family Russulaceae; genus Russula; species Russula earlei. The sequence goes on along the minus strand of JAGFNK010000060.1, from coordinate 99,940 downwards.
AATCTTCGTCCTGATGAGAATGAGTCCTATTCAGTCATAGCCGTGCAAAGGTATATACTGTCCGTATATCAAGAAATGAAGTCAATGGAAAGAACAAATGCCCAAGCTACCCTCCGCCGAGATGATAGAGATAAAGGGTTCGCACGCAATCATAGTCACTTTTCCATTCGCTTCCGAATGTTATCATGTCTAAAGTCCTTGCGACTCCACATCGTCCTTTACTAAAAATCATCATGAAAGAGCCAGCGTCACCGCAGCCACGACGAGTGAGACGAGAACGTGTCCCGCAGTACCGTCACATGGTGAGGCGCCGTTACTTTTTGAACCATTGGTGGTGCCGTTGTTGGTTGTGGTCGCGTTGTTTCCACTACCCCCGGAGCGGACACTCGCAGGCAATACGCTTGCTGGCGACGTCGGCTGCGGACCGATTTGTCCGCTTCCAACCATGACAAAAGTACCATTGCTGGGGATGCCGGCGATGGTCACCCAGAGGAATGCAGGTCCGGGCTGGAATAGGTTAGGGTTCGGTGGTAGCTGTGCCGTGTGTAAGAGGATCGTCCCGTCGGCATTCACAGTGAAGGTGTTGTTGAGCTGCATGGATCGTTGGCCCATGTTCATGCCATGCGTCGTGAAACCTTGTCGTATCAGCCATACCGTCGTGTTGCTTGCCGCAACGTTCGGGTCGCCTGTGTAGGATGAAGGGGGAACTGTGATGTCAAAGGGGTTGCCACCGTAAGACAACGTCGTGGGGATGTTTTGCGGCGCGGGGCGTATCTTGGCAGAAAAGTAAGGGGGATAAAAGTACTCGGCAGTATAGGTCGTGGGAAACACGGTCGTCAGATCCACGTCCGCATTCGGGTTGGAGCCAGCGACCATGACGGAACCGTCGGGAAGTAATATAGCCGTGGAGTGGTACATACGGGGAATATTTGAAGAGCCTAAACCGGCGGTTGACCAACGGTTCCCCGCGGGCGCGTTTGGGTTGTAGATCGCAGGCTGCAAAACGGGACCCGAGGCAAGAGACATGCCGAAAGGCATTTGATTAAGCGATAGGACGTCGAGGGTCCTGATAGCATATCCAGCGGTACCATTCTGAGCGCCGTTGAGGAGGAGTAACGTGCCGTCGGGGAGGGCGATGAACTGACTCAACGTGCGGCCCACCGGAAGGTCGTCGTCTTGAACGTAGGCGGGGGCCGATCCATCGGCAGGTTCGGGGGTGATGCGTTGACAATCCGAAGAAGCGGGTACGGTCCATGTGTCCACGTGTGGGTAGCCGTAATCACCCCAGTCAGCATCTGGCATTGACTGGCCGCCACAAAAGAGGATGGTTGGATTGTAGCCATTGTATGGGGTCAAGGGCAACATGGTACTTGCTCCCGAGGCAGGGTAAACTCGAACAACCTGACCGGGCATGTCAGGCAGCGGAGTCTCGATGTTGTTATTGTAGTCCCAAAGACCTGTCAGGAAGGTGAGCGGAGGGGATCAGGAGATGGTGAAGGACTCAACAGGTTGAGTAATTAGCCTGAACGAACATCTTGCCCGAGGCCATGAGGAAAGCGAGCGCGTACCCATTGAGGCCGCTTGTCTTGATCATAAAGTTCATGACTTGGGGTGGCTGTGTACGTGGGGGGAAAAATTCGTAAGTCGGTTCGGCCTGGCCGCCTTCGTATGCAGGGTCGACGTTGGGGTAATTGCGGTTGATGAAGCCGCCTTGGGTGAAGCCACCGATCAAGACGATTGTTCCATCGGCCAAGGCTTCAGCACCGGGATACCAACGACGCTTGATCATTCGGAGACCATTGGGTTGATCGTACCAGTTACACGGGGCAGCGTTAACATTACCGGTACATGAAGTGATCATACGGATAGCCTGCCTGCCATCGTAGTCTTGGTAGGTTGGATCGAAGGCGGGCGTTGAACCAGGACCGGTGTTGGTGCCGCCGGGACCGATACCGGCATTACCGCCAAAAACGGCATAAGAAGCGTTGGGGAGGTGCATGCCGGCGGCACAGAAAGCGTTCGTCACGGTGTCTATCGGAGTTGCTGTGCGGGAGTCGAGGTCCCTGTGCGAACATCGAGGATGAGAGATGGGAGGAGGCAAAGGAGGAATCGAATTGGGTACCAAACCGAGGCGTATACGGCATGACCATTGATTTGATGGGCGTTCGCTTCGACTTTGTCAATGATGTGGACCTTATTGGGACTGCCGACGAACATCTACTGCCATCGATTAGGATATGGAGATAAGCAAGGGAGGGCTCAGCGGACCATCATGGCACTGGCGAGAGTATCCCCGACGACGAGGAAGGAACCGGGTTGCTGAGCAAAGACGGGGACAAAGACCAGCCCGAGGGCGAGGGATGAACGGAGGAGCCAGGTGAGCATGACGGAGGGGGGAGGGAGAGGGGGAAGCGGGAAATGAAGAGGCGGAAGAAAAAGGGGGGGGGGGGGGGAGAAGAGAAGAGAAGGGAGGGGAGGGAAGAAGAGGGGAGGAAGGGATCCTCACTCAGGAGGGTGAAAAGAAAGGAGGACAGGAACAGGGAGTTTCCCCTTTTTCATCGCAAGCGGGGGAAAAAATAACTTGAAGTTGCGGGCGTTGCTGCCAACGCTGTGGGTGACAGGATGGGCGTCGAGCGCCAGGGGAGCCCTGAGGGACCGGAGAGATCGCGTGGGACAGGGAGAGTGAGGATGGATGGAATGCAGTGCGGTGCAGGACTGGACTGGACTGGACTGGACTGGTAAGTGCATGTAGGGCGCATGTGTGCTTCTGTTATTCCATTCCCAAACGGGAGATAATGCATGACACGGACGATCACACCTCTTCTATTTTCTGTCCTGTCACCCCTTCTTCCACGTGTTATGCAACCCTATCGTATCATCCACGCCGTTGCTGGGCGTAACCGGATCCAATGACGTGCCGTCCCTCTCGCCGGCCGTACTTGGCCTCATTTGCCCCGATCGTACGTTCTCCACGTGGTCCAGGTATTCGGTGTCCACACCCCCAGTGACGTACTCCCCTGAAAACACCGAGCACTCGAACTGCTCAATCGAAGGATTCAGCTGTCGAACGCTCGAAACCAGGTCCGCGAGCGTCTGGAACACGACCAGATCTGCCCCAATCGCCTCCGCAACCTCCTCCGTCGTCCGTCCGTGCGCGACCAGCTCACCACGCGACGGCATGTCGATCCCGTACACGTTCGGGTACCGAATCGGCGGCGCGCACGACGCCATGATCACCTTTTTCGCCCCCACGTCTTTCGCCATCTGGATGATCTCCCGCGAAGTCGTACCCCGCACGATCGAGTCTGCCAATCGAAAAACTTCAGCTCTCCGTGGCCCGCAACCGTGAACAATCACCATCTACGATCAGAACGTTCTTCCCCACAAATTCGAGCGCCATCGCGTTCAGCTTTTTTCGCACGTTCTTTCTCCTGAAATCATAAGCCCGTTGCGCCCTCGAACGTACCGCCGTGCCCGTGCGACCGCTTACCGCATTTGTTGTTCCGGCATGATGAACGTACGCCCGACGTACCGGTTCTTGACGAACCCTTCGCGGTACGGCAGTCCGAGTGCCTGCGCCAGGTTCAACGCCGCCACCCGAGACGTGTCCGGCACCGGGATCACCACGTCCACCTTGATTTCCTTTTCTGCCAACACCCGTTCCACCTCCCGCGCCAAAGCGTTGCCCATCGCCATCCGACTCCGATACACGCTGATCCCGTCGATGACCGAGTCTGGCCGCGCAAAGTAGACATACTCAAATATGTCTGGCGCGAAACGCGCAGCCGGAGCCACCTGCCGCCGCGACACCCCGGATCGCGTCAATATCACCGCCTCTCCTAGGACCCGACGTCAGCTTGCCCACCAACCGCTCTGATCCGAGCAGTCTTTCGGCTGTACCTGGCCGTACATCCTCCCAATCTAAGAATCCCGCCACATCCGCGACCGCGCTCTCGCTTGCGCAGAGCCAGTCCATGGCCCCGCCTTGTTTCTTGCGACACCCAACCCCGAGCGGTCGAATCCCGTTGGGGTCCCGGAACGCTATGATCCCAAAGCCTGCGAGCATGGCGACGCAAGCATACGCCCCACGAGCCTGAGACATCACACCGCCCACCGCCACGAAGATGTCCTCCTCATTGATGCGGAACTTTCCCGTGTCGTTCAAACGATCTGCAAAGATGTTCAGCAGTAGCTCCGAATCAGACGACGTGTTGATGTGCCGGTGCGCCACGGCATCCATGAACTGCAACAGCGTCGTTGTGTTGATCAGATTTCCGTTCTGCCACATGTCGTCAACCCCACATGGCGGAATAAGATGCGGCGTCAACCCTCACGTGGGCGAAAGTGATACCATACGGAGAATTGACGTAGAACGGCTGAGCCTCTGCATGGTGCGAACTGCCTGCGGTTGGATAGCGGACTGAACAGCGTGCCATCACATCAGCAACAAGTTAGTAGAAAGGAAATCATCAAGTGCGACCAAGGGCAGGAACAGTGGCTTGGATTCACCGTGGCCGATTCCCATCCCACCAACCAGTCGCGCTATCGCTTCTTGCGTGAACACATCGCGGACCATTCCGTTAGCTTTGCATTGATAAAGTCGGCCCCTGGGCCCGCCCGTGACGATCCCGCAGGCGTCTTGCCCTCGATGCTGCAGCAACGACAGACCCTCGCATATCTCTGGCGCCGCATTGACGGTAGGGTCGTGCAGCAGCAGACCGAGGATTCCGCACACTGTGGAGAAAGGCGAACGAGACCGATAAGATCAAACGGAAGCGCAACTTTTGAACCACGGGCCTCACTAATTTGTCGGAACGATAAGATGAATTGCTCTCGACGGACGGGTGTGATGGAACAGTAGAAGGGAAGAAGCTTGCGCTTGTCTGGGCGCCCTTCAAGGTTTTTATACAACGACGAGCCGTTATTTTCGATTCCTCGGAGGGGCGCAACTAGGTTTAGACAAGATCAATCAAATCAAAAAAACTCACCACGTGGCGTGCACGTGCACATGGAATGTGATCACATGATCACGTCGCGTCGCGTGCGGACCTGCCAGTTCAAAGTACATAAGGGAGGAGAGGAGGCCTTTCCTCTGTTCGCATTCCATACACCTCTTGCACAGAGCGCCAGCCATGTTTACCCACTGGCACGCTCTGCTGGCCGTGCCCGCGCTCATCGCCCTCTCAGCCCAAGGCCTTTCGAACGAGCACACGGCGCACCCGGCCAAGTCGGACCCCGCATGGAACGGCTACACGCCCCCCGGTACAGCAGATCCTGCCCCGTTCACGCCGTACTATGTCCCCGACGGCGCCAAGAGCTACGACTCTGCCTCTCGCCTCGTGCACTACAAGGGTACCTGGGCGGACGCCTACTCGTCGAGCTTCGTCGGCCACTCGTCACGCCGGACAAGGCAGCCCGGCGCGTCCTTCTACGCCTCGTTCACCGGGACGGGCGTGGAGTGGTTCGGGGGCACCGGCCCCGAATACGGCGCGGCAGATGTGTACATCGACGGACGCCTCGTGGACCGCGTCGACTCGTATTCGAAGGACAGGCGCTTCCAGCTCCGCCGCTTTTGGGTGTTCGGGCTCGAATACCGTAAGCACACGCTGAAGGTGGTGAACGCGGGGAAGCGGGGGAAGCACGGGGTGCACACGACCATCGACGTGGACGCACTTGTCATCTATCATGGCGTACCTCCGCCAAAGCAGCAGCTGCACCAATCCCATCATCATCATCCTCCTCCTTCTCACCCGCTCGTCGAGGCGGCTCCCGTGAGGGCAGCCCAGGCTTCACCCCCGCCTCTCCAAGGCTGGCAACTCGAGCAGAAGGGCACCACTGGAGTCTCCGCGATGCAGCTCGCCATCATCTCCTCGACCCACGCCATCATCGTCGACAAGGTGGAGCACAATCCGCTGACGATCGACAACCTCCACCCTGCTTGGGCCACGCTGTACAACCTCGACACGCATGCCCTCACCCCGCTGCACGTGAAGAGCAACTCGTTCTGTGCGGGCGGCGCGTTCCTCGGCAACGGCACCCTCGTCAACGTAGGCGGAAATCCCATCCATGAAGATCACACCGCCTCGGCCGACTTTGACCAGACCGACGGCATGCAGAGCGTGCGGCTGTTTGAGTCATGTGAAACGGTTGACGCGGCCGGGTGCGACATTTACGAATACCCTGATCGTATTCGCCTTTCAACCCCCCGTTGGTACCCCTCTGTTGTGCGGCTCCAGGATGGGAGCGTGATGATCATCGGAGGCTCCAAGCGCGGCGGTTGGATCAATAACGCGACAACCAACAACCCCACGATCGAGTATTTCCCGCCAAAGAACATCCACGGCGCAAACGGCACGCCCATACATCTCCAGTTCCTCGTCGACACGCTCAACTCGAATCTGTTTCCGATTGCGTTCTTGCTTCCTGACGGGCGCGTTTTCATCGCGGCGAACCGCGACGCGATGATTTACGACTGGAAAAGTAATACCGAGACACGACTCCCTCGACTCCCCAATGGCGTGCGCGTCACATACCCCATGACCGGCACGGGCATATTGCTCCCCCTGGTACCAGAAAACGATCACGCGCCAGAAGTGCTGATCTGTGGCGGATCAACGCTGGACGACACGAAGCCCGCGTACGAAATGTCCGCGAAGGATCCGGCGTCCGATCAGTGCGCCCGACTGCTACTCACCCCCGAGGGCATCGAGAGAGGCTGGCAAGTCGAACAGATGCCGTATCCGCGCATGATGCCAGATGCGGTGCTGCTCCCGACAGGCGCCGTGGTGATCGTCAACGGCGCGGCAAGTGGCATCTCGGGTTACAAGAACGTGCGCGACCAAGTTGGCATGTCGAACGCCGACAACCCGGTGGGCACACCGGTGCTCTACAATCCAGCTGCACCCGTCGGGAAGCGCTTCACTCTAGGCTTGCCGGAAAGCGCTATCCCACGCATGTACCACTCGACGGCGACGCTGACACCGAACGGCGTGATCATGATCGCAGGGAGTAACCCGAACCTCGACCGGAGCGAGGTGGCGTACGGGACCGAGTATCGCGTGGAGTGGTTGCGCCCGCCTTATGTGACCCGGTCCCGGCCTGTGATCGATGAAGCGCCTCGCGCTATAAACTTTGGGGAGACGGTGAAGGTGCTGGTCAAAATTCCAGATGACCTCCGGAATGAAAAGTTGAAAGGCAAGTTTCGCTCCCCGGGGTATGGGTCCTGTAATTGACGCGAGAGAAGCAGTTGCGGTAATGGACTTTGCGTACGTGACACATGCGACACATACCAACTCACGCCTCGTATATCTTGTGGCGGCACCCGGAGAAGACGAACACACGGTCACCGTCACGGGCCCACCGAATGGGAACGTATATCCACCTGGCCCCGGTTGGTTGCACGTTATTGCAGGAGACGTGCCGAGCAGAGGAATAAAGATCCTGGTTGGCAGTGGGGAGAGTCCGCCAGTCGACTATGGTGCCATCGAAAAGTGAGAATAACGCTGTTCTCTAAAGTTCCCGCACCCTGATCCCTGTGCTGTGACGCTCAGCTTGCTCAAGACAGAAACAAAGGGAAACCAAGAGGTATACAGTAAGGAGGGCTAAGAGTGAGCGAGAAGACGGATTTCAAAGGGAGCACAAGTGACGCTCCACAAGCTTGTCCGGTTGTCTAGATTGTAACGAAATATGTTATTAGTATGGCAACGAGGGCAGCATCATGCAGAACGGAAGGACGATCAAAGCGCATGCATTCTGGTGATGCCTAGGAAATACATTGACAACGAAGGCTATAACGCCCTTTGTTTCATACGACTAGCGACAGTGCGTAGGCCAGCGTATACTTTTCCTGGAGGAGAGCCTAAGATCAATGAGACTATTGCATCGCGAGCAACCTTGATATTTTGGAAAGAACCGAGGATGTGGATTTTCCTGCACGAGATCAGTTGACGCGTGCAGGCGGTGGACAAAGAATACATCTCCATACGTATCAGCGAGAATGATACGGGTACGGCTGGCATTTTCTATGGTAAACTTGGTCTTACCGTCCTGACCGGCGATGCGACCTTGAAAGAAAGCAAGCGCATTGGTCACAGGTAACTCGCCGACATCAATGGCAGGTACGTACCAATTGCCCTTGAGAGATGGTCTCCATGCAGAGTCTTCACGTCCTTGATTTCAAACGAGTCGAGGTAAAGATCGTCTAATCGGAGAAGAGCGATGGCGTCCTGCGTGGCTGTAAAATCGAAAGGCGATGCATTGTGGAACGACACCTACATTAACATCGAAACCAAGGGCATAGGCCTTGACGAAATCGGCACCCTTTTGGAGGGCGCCAAGTTCTTTTGTGTGTTTCGAGGTCTACGCTCGTGAACGAATGAGCGCGGGTGGAGATGTTCATAAAGGCCCGGTAGGGACGCACTCGCATCTCCACACATTTCCTCTGTACATTCATCCTAACTTGAAGACCGAGCATTTCCGTCAGTGGCCCGAAAATGTTCAACCAATCTTTCTTCAAAGGTGTCATGCGATGGGGTGGGATGGCTACTCGTCTCATCTCTGATCTTAATGTCTGGACTGTAGACGCAGGCGCCGGTCCAAAGGATGGCGCCTCTGCAGGGGGTGCGATATCTGAACCTTCCACATCAATCAAGATCGCTTCGTCTGGGGAACGTTCTGTAGGCCTGTCCGATCCGGGAAGAGGGATGTTCATGTCATGGTCCTGATCGACAGCGTCACCCACGACGCGAGGCGTTTTCTTTTTTGATAAAGTGCGCCTGGTCTTACGGTGCGCCTTGGAAGTGCTAGGGACTGATGGAACAACGACCATGGAAGTATTGAAGACAGATTTGAGAGAAAAAATCAAAGCCTCGAGGTCTCGGTGATGAGCGCTCGGCAACGTCCGATGCCCCTCACATGCGGTGATGCTTCAGTGCTGGGAAATAAGCCCCGTTGGTGCTTGATTCCACCTATCAGCGTGCGCGTTCGGCTGCCTTTCTAACGGACATCTATGGCTGCTAACCCTCCTGGCTCTACAAAGAATCTAAGGGATGGCCGCGCAGAAGGCAGGTGTACTCTACGTCCACACACTCTGACCCCCCCCTGACGTGCAAACAGCTCTGCATGCGCTTGTTAATTCGCTCACACCCGGGCAAAATTTCAGCTCAGAATCGTCATCGAAAGAGGATGAGGTCCCAGTTTTATCCGAAAAACTGAAGGAGCTGCTCAAGGATGTGGATCCATCTCAAGAGGACGCGCAGCGCAATGAGCGGGGTGAGGTATGTTTTAATACCAATGTAGCAGGGCATCGATTCCAATCGCGGTATTGTAGCTCCTGAACGAGGAAGGGCTTCCGATAATCGAGATCAATGAGCCGATGGAACGAGTTCCCGACCCTTCGCCTGGTGCGAGCTCTGGAGCAGGTCCGATCGATGATGCGGAGGACGGGGGTTTCGTGCCCATCTATCGACTATCACCTGCTGAGAGGCTGCGGAGGCGGGCACAGATGGACCGCATTCTTGACAGGCTGGAGGAAGAAGAAAGGGTCGAGGAGGAACGGAACCGGGCGCGCGACCGGGAGCAGCGGCGGGAGGAACTTGAGCAGCGCAAGGCGAATGCCAAAGCAGAGCTCGAACGGGTCAAGGCGGCAAAGGAAATGCAAAAGAAGATGGGAAAGGCGCTTTTAAAAAACATGGCAGATGCCAGAGAAAAGGAGGAGAGGGACAAGGCGCGCCAAGAAAAGGAAGATCTGGAATTGGAGGAGGCGCGCAGATCGCGCAAGCCTAGAAAGAGCGTCTCGTGGGCGGAACTCCCAAGGCAAGAGAAACAGACCTCTGAGAGGGACGATGCTTGGGCCCGGGCGCCAGCCCGGGCAATGCGGCCTCATGTTGTTGAGCGCTTCCCCGCACGCTCTGGTGCTCCCTCACCCCCCTCACCTCCTATTCCCGTCGGTGATTCCGACGACGAGACGGACCCAGAACACAGCCCGAGTGACGGCAGCCAAGACGAGGATGAGGCAGTGGACAGCCACAGATCAGAGGATGGGTTTGACTTCGACCTCATGCAACATCAGCGTGAGATCGCTCTCGCCTACTTCGAGAAGCGTAACGCCATCGGTACTGATGCTACTTGCGCCATGGCTTCGCGCACTCATGATCTAGGCGACGAAAATGAATGGGATCAGGAGGCAAGTACCCGTTGCTGTCTTCCCCCTTTTGCCTTAGCGAGGAACGCTCATGGATGTACCTGAGCAGGATGTCCCGCTTGACGCCACGCTGGCGGGGCCTCGGCCCAAGCCTTCACAGTCAAGGTTCAGGACCGAGCGGCGAGCACAAACGTATGACACCCGGCAACCTTCTTTGACCTCACCCGCACCTCTGGAGCCCTCTGTTCTTCCCCACCCGATCGATGGACTGCGCAGTGCCGTATGCATGGGCCGTCTAGAGGCCGACCAACTGCTCGGCAACAGTGACAGCGACGGCGAAGATGAGGCCGCGCGAACGCGCGATTTTATAAACGCGTTGTATCGCGGAGATGTGACGAATGCGGGGGCTGCGGAGAACTCGGATGCCCTGATCGCCGCCCTTGAGTCCGCTTATGGCGCGCCGTCCAAGCAGCTCGCTGCGCCCGCCATCGCCACGGAATCCGTCGTAGCCTCCGTACCATCGAAGACGGCCCTCCTCGCGCAGAAAAACTCACGATTCAAGCCGGGGGGCGTCGCCCGGCCGCTGCCAACCAGAAACACAGTGGTGGAGCGCAAGACCGCTCTCTCTCCCTCGTCCATCCGACCACAAGCTACCATCCCATCGCCTTCAGATCCCCCGGGCACGGTCGCCCATCTACCCGCCATATCTCAGCTCCCATCCATGATTGTCGGCTCGCCGTCCTTCCCTCCTCCATTGACAGGAGATGTGCCCATGACGATCGTCGACTCCCCCTCCTTCTGTCCTCCAATCCCTGGACCGTCCGCGCGCCCGACGCGCCCGCCTGCCGTGCTGACCTCGGTGCACGAGTCGTCTGGCACACAGATGCAACAACAAGCACGGGTACTCGAGCCAGGCAAGCCCGTGTCACGGTTCAAAGCACAACTTGCCAAGTCATGAAGGGCAGTCTGCGTCCCACTCGTGCTTTTGGCTCACCAGTCCCGTCGCGTTCGAGGTTTCGGATTTGTAATAATATGACGTCCGGGTGAGGAGAGAAGTTCCCCCCACCGTTACGACATGATTCGACGACATCCAATGAGAGTACTCCTGGCAAAAATTATGTATTATATCACCTCATGACTGGTTTGTATCTAACACCAAGCAATGACGGTGGAGTGTATAGCGCGAGAGCGCGCGATATCATATTGTTAACAATCTTCACTTTGTAGTTGGCTGCGGTATGATAAATTGCGGAGCTAACATGCCGGTACTCGCCTGAAGGACAGTAACATGTGCGTGCGCGCGGTGTCAAATCAGAAGAGAAGCATCAACGCCATGTACATCGGGTGAGAAAGAGTGTCCGGAATTATCCAAATAGTAGGCAGATGCAGACACCTTACCTGGGGATCCAAGTCGTTGCGATGTGATCCGAGCCCAATGACATGACAGTGAGTGACGCTGTTATCTGCGGGATATCTCAGGCTCATGAACTGTTTGCCGCCATCAAGTCAGGAACTGAAGTACTGAAGGCTTAGATCTGACGAGTCCGTTGAGGTTGGAATGAAACATTGTACGTTGTGGCCTGCACTCTTGAGCCTTCCATCGAAGCATCTATACTGCCCACTCTATGATCGTCAAGACGATAACGACTGTAACTTATTGCAAAGGTCCCCGCAGCACCAAATGAAAGCAAAAAGAATGAACGAAACATCATGCAAGCGTACGTCGGTCGATCTTCACCGCCGTCCGAGCATCTCGCGTTTGAGTGCAATCTCGTCGCGCAGCATCGCGATCCGGCTCTCCAGCCGCGAGCTCAAGTCGACGTCGCTCCCGGAGAGGCTGACGGCCGCGTCGAGCATCGCCCCTGCCTCCTTGAGAACCTTTGCCCAACGCGTGCGCGTCGTATCGCCAAGCCCAAGAGCTCCAACACGAACGCGTAGCTCTTCCATCCCGCGGACTTTGGGTGCCCTTCCACCGCCTATGCCATACACTCCTGCCATCTCCTTCTTGGGCCTCCGACTACCACCACCTACAACACTGCTGCTACCCTCATCGCTCGAGCTGGAGCTACTGACCGAACTTTTCTCACTTGCGTTGGCGCGCAACATGGCGACGTCCTCATTCTCGAGCCGCTGCGCCTCACGCAGCTCGAGTACCGCGAGCTCAAAGAGTGCGACACCGCCGATCCAGGTACTACCAGAGCTCGGGATCTTCGCGTACCGCAAGTGCGCGTCGCGCAGGAACCCGCGCGCCTCGGTGAGGCACCAAGCTGCGCGGTGCATGATGCCAAGGAGGAGGGATCGCAGGGCAAGTTCGTCAGGCATGTCTAGCGGTGCCCGGACGGGCACTGGTGTATCGTGTATGCCGTTGGTGGCTGGTGACGCGGGTTCGAATGGTGTGGGGAGCGTGACAGGTGGTGCCACGGACAAGAGCTCGGCGATATGTGCTTGGGCAATAGCAGGCGTGATGCGCGCATGAGTGTTCCAGAAGATGGCCATTTCTGCATTTTCATGAGAATGATGCGAAAGGATAGTACAGGAGACATGCCTTCTGCAGGGCTGATGGAGATAGATTGTATCCAGCCCTCCTCAGAACCTGTACGTCGCACATGTTTCCCCTTCCAGAATGCCACTGCGGAGGCACCCAAAGTCAATACATAATTTTCATTTTTCTTACAGAACCACGCACACTTCTTCTTGATGAAAACCTCCGTTGGTAGGTCCTTGTTTCCGATCTTACGCTTGTCAATCTGCGCTGGAGTCGCTTCGAGCAGCCTTTGCGCTTCTTCCAAGTTGCCAAGCGACCAATAACACCCTGCCGCAATAAAATAATATGTGGCATGGGACCAGGTATTGATTTCGGTCATATGCATGAGCATCTTTGCAGCGTCTTCATAGCGGCGCTGGGATAAAAAGACCCATGCGAGCTCAAAAGCGAGGAGCGCGTCCGCCTGAGGGAACACACTCGTTCGGTCGGGCGCAAGACCAGCTTGGAGTGTGGCAATAGCTCCCTCAGGATCACCAGACATACGGGAGATTTTTGCCTGTAGATAGACGGATTTTAAGCTTGGAGAAATGACACCACATAAGAACCCAGCGTCCTTACTCGGTTCAGGATCCATAGAGTCCCCGTGGGGTATTTCGCTTCGAGCCTGCAGATTGCTTGGCCTTAGCAGGGAGAGAGAAGGATAGGTATGTACGCACTTGTCAACAATTGCACTGTATTGTTTGAGAATGTACTTCTCATCTGCCTGGAAACCAGACATGAGCAGGACGACACCGTAGTAAGTCATCAACGCAAGGCCAGCGAAGACTGAGTGCACATCGCTACCATTAGCGGAAACGGCGAGCGCGCGGAGGGCAAGTTTTCGGTCATGGTTGAATCCGAAGAATCCTACAACGCTCCTATGCGCCACGCGATGTCAGCTCTACCCATATGGGGCAGCGATGGTCGTACGCACTTAACCTTTGCCGGAAGTAGGGAGAGGACGAGGTTGAAGAGCCCGTGCCCTGCCATCGTTTGATCAGTACGAGGAGAAATCTATGAGAGGAAAGAGACGAGAGCGCAAAGGGACGCAGGACAGACCAAATGCGGTGCCCGAGACGATCATATCCTCAATTGGGCCGTCCTCGACCGGTGGCGCGACGCTGGTTGGCGTTGAGGCGCCACTCGGTGTCGCAGCGCGTGATAAGCCTAAGCGACCAAAGAAGCTGGTCGACTTTGAGGAAGCTGAGGAGATGGCACTCGTCGGCGTCGAGGGGCTGGAAAGCACCTGCTGCGCCGCAACACTGAGAAGTGAGCCCTGACGTGAGGACGCGTTGGACGGCGCTGGGGATTCATCTATGTCAAGACCGTTAGGAAACACAATCTTATAGAGCCTACAGAAGGATGGTGAGTGAGTAGAAACACGAATATAAGAAAACTTACTTTGCATAACGAGAGTGTGCGCTTTTGAGGTAATTTGCTCACGTGAGCGGTGAGAGAGAGAGAGGACACAAGGGGTCGCCTACTTGTTCAGTGAATACCTGTGGAAGGGTAACATGTAGGTAAAGCGTGACAGATTATGCGATAGTGGTGAAACTCACAAACACTGCAGATAGCCGTAGTAAGATTCACTGTCATCGCGTTTGTGGGTAAGCGGACCGAACAGATAGGGTTGCCCGACATGCATTCACGTTGAATGGTGGAACGCAAGCAAAAGAGCAAGGAGCATACCTCAAAGCGTAGGTCAATCCGAGGAGAATGACGCAGTCGGAGTAGATAATCTCCCATTCCGTTGCAGCGGGAAAACGACCGGTCTGCCTAAGGTTCTTTGAGTTCTTGAGCTGCTTCTTCGCGCCAGCTTCTGCCTGTTCTAGGAGCCTTGAAGCCTCGGAGATGAGACCATCCTGGAGACAAAGGGGGATAGGGCATGATTCATGCCCTCGACGGCGGCGATGAAGAGCGGACGCACCTCCAAGCTCAAGGCAGCCTGAAGGAAGGCACATGCGCCGGAACCAAGAAGATGAAGAGCAGAATCACTCGTCCTGAAGAGCTGTTCGGCCTTTTCTAGTTCATTAGAGAAGATGAGATCGAAACCGGCAGTGGCAGACTTGAGGTCGGCGATAGTTTCGTCTGATTGAGTGGGCATTGCCATCAAGGAAGAAGAAGGGTAACGAGCGGGGTTAGGGTAGTGATCTGTGCGAAGGATTCGACCTGAAATATAAATAGTTTGGAGGAGTGTGTTGTGTTGTGGTTGTGTCCGTCGTGTTTGATTAGCGCGGTGGGTGACGCGAGCTCTCTTGAACTCGACTCGAGATGTTCCACATCCACAGATTCATACATCCTATCCAACCCCCATCGAGAAGAGCTTATTCTCTATTCTCAAAGCCCCCTGGCGGTCGCTTCTTCAACTCGTCCAAGCCTCCCAAAGTCGTCCCTCCTGCCAGCGCACAGTCGCCCACCCGCGTCGAAACGGGCACAGCCAATCCCGACACCCAACAACAAGCCTCTCCGTCCTTGCCCGATGATCCCTCAGCATCCCCATCCGGTTCACCCTCTCCGCTTTCCTCCTCAACCCTTTCTTCTGCCCCAACTGCTCTGGCGTCTCATCCACCTCTGAGCGGCACCGACCTGCGGTTCCACCAATTCTTTGCGCAGCACCGCCCGCTCGTCCTCTCCCAACCCGTTACCGCACTCTTCAACACCTCACCTACCCTTGCTCTTGGTCCCACACAACAGCAATCGTCCACCGCCACCGCCTCGGCCATCACCGCGCAGGCGACTCTCGAAGACCCACCCGAGACAACTCCCGAGGCGGATGCGGACGCCGCGCGGCTCCTTGCTCGCACGCTGGCGATGAACGCCGTTAACAACGCTGTCAGCTGGGATGCCACATTGCGCCGGCTAGGACTTAACCCGGCCGAGAGCAGTCCTCTCGATGATCTAGCCGTCGAGTTGGACAGTACTAAGCGTAAGCGGAGGAAGAAGATGAAGAAGCACAAGTGCGTAAAGTTCGTCCATGTCTCTTGTGATTCTGATCATGGCTTCCATCTTAGGCTGACGAAGCGACGAAGGGTGCGCCTCCCTTTCATTTTATCATTTCTCTTGATCATTTTGTCTGATGTCCTTTCATAGCTTCAACGTGCACAACGCTTGAAGATGGGTCGGTAAAACAGACAGTTCAGCGTGTACAGCTCATTGGGACGCCCTTCGCATTGCAGCATGCGCTACCCCTTATCCTTGTCCACTGCTTACAATACGTTCTGTTTGCTTCCCACGTGTCACCCATCTCATCCCACAATCGACAACTGTTTCGGCCAATTTTTTCTCCGTAAATATGTCCCCAATCTGTCCATGTCATTTGTTAATGCCCTTCAATCGCTTCAACCTCCGACAAGACCCCCGCGATCGTGAGATTGTGACTGGTCATGTTGCAGTCCCGGCTAGCAAGGGTCTGATCTCATATGCCCCCACAAACTTTCAAATTTTTGAAAGAGCTGCGGAACAAAGCAAGCAGGGCCAATCGAACGGGCAGTGCCAGTTACGGTTGTGTCGGCAGTTCTTACCCCACCTCGGGCATTCAGCGACATCAAGTCCAAAGTTTGACCCAGATAACAACCCGAGGTTAACACCGTCTTGCGAGACAAATAAACTAGCGATGGGCAACTTCTAGAGCAGACGAATGACCTTGCTAGTCAAGGTCATCAGTTCTCTTATTTATCTGCTTCTAGCTGAAGGCCGTGAAACAGTTGAAGAGTGTCCGCTAGACCATGGCCACTGTCACCAGTTTGTCTTCTATATATCCATTGACGTACGCTATATCTACGGAGCCCTAACGAGCACCATAAGCAAGAGTGAAGTAAAGAATTAATTTACTTCGACAATAACAAGATTGTCATGGAAAACAATGCAAGGATTTCAATTTAATGCTGGGGAGTGTCCGAGCTCAAAAATAACAAGAGAAGGTGCAGGAAACAAAGATTGAATGCCACACCTCTTCCCCTCATTCTTCCCATTGACTAGGTTGTCTTTGAGGGAGGCATTGTAAGGTTGGAGAATCTTGAGCATGGCCCATGGCAACCGCCGTACTGTACCTCTCTCCCACTATGACACCATGTGATTTTCGGGAAACCAGCCCGGCCCGGTTCATGAATTTCATAGACCGGTCTGTTGCAGTTGCCCCACGGTCACTGGACCAGTTCAGACCAGTTTATAACTGGTCCAGACCATGCATTTATAATAATGTAACATTATATTATTGCGGTGTGTGCTACATACTACAGATATGAACACGTAGTTTATTATCTATGTGCTCTGCAGTTGTGACTATGTTCCTTCCATTGCTGTATCTCCTGTACAGGTATGGGATCCGTGTCCGAGGATGATCGAGTGTGTGACACGTCCTTGTCCGAGTCTGAGCCTTGCAGTGTGTCAAAGGTGTTGAACATGGGTGTGGTGTGTCAAAGCAGGGAGGGGATGAGGCATGCTCACAGTG
Source organism: Russula earlei (assembly GCA_025769875.1). Lineage (NCBI taxonomy): Eukaryota > Fungi > Basidiomycota > Agaricomycetes > Russulales > Russulaceae > Russula > Russula earlei. Next base: position 82,825 of record JAGFNK010000060.1, on the reverse strand, counting down.
TGTCAAATGCATCATTGCACCTCATGGTGTTGCCAAGTGTCGGCTGTGTTGCTGCTGTTGCTGCTGCTGTCTATGCAGAGGCGATGGTGGCAAGAGCGAGGGTGGTGGTGAGAGAGGGTGGCAGTGCCGGAGGGTGAGGGTCGTGAGAGATGGAGGCAATGGAGAAGAGGGTGAGGGTGGTGGCGAGATGGTGGGGTCATCTCTACAGCAGGTGGCAGTGGGACGTGTTGACGATAGTGCATGAGTGGGTGACGAGACAAGAGGTGGTGGACAGTGTGGTTTGCCTTGCAAACGCTTGCTGTAGTTGTTGAGCTAGAGAGTGTGTGATCAGTGTCCAAAACAAGACGTGAACAGGTCTCTGGTAATCATCTTGTGGCTGCGGCGACAAGGTCTTCGCCACTGCAGGTGGTGGCAGCACATGTGGATGAGGGCATATGTGTGGGTGGGGATGCAATGAAAGGGGAGGTGTTGTGCAGCATGGTGCTTGCATCAGCAGCTTCTCCTGTGACAACAGTGTGGTGGCAGGGTCTGATGTTCTTTCTGTGAGGTGGCGTTGTGACATCTGCTCTTCTGAGGCAGTGGTGTGCTCTTTGTTTTCCAGTTATTTGTGCGTTCTTTCTTGGTGGTGTGAGGCAGCATAATGGCTAGCGATGGAAGTGAGAGGGCGGCATGGTCAGGAAGCAGAGCAGTGGCTGGGACTAGACCCAGAACGGCAGTGGATGAGGCTGAGGGTGTGGTGGCAATGGCCAATTGAGCTGGGCTTGAGGTGGTGGGTGGTGTTACGAACCAAGGCCAAGTCCTGGCCGAAGATTGTCCTATTTTACTCAAGAAGAACCTCTCTCACTTTGCATTGCCGACTCCCTTCCATTTTCTGGGCTATCCCCCCTGCGGTACAAGATATTGCTATTGCAAAGACACTATAACACGACCAGGCACCAGTTTCCTAATCGGGTAATCATCGCGTGGCAGCCACATGGCCACCCAGCCACCATGGACCCGAAACAGCGGCACAAACTCTTAGAAACTATTGCATAAATCATCTGATGTCATCAAGGCTCCAATGACATCGTGGCTGACTGAGCGACTCCACAGTGACCTCATAGGCTCACTAAGCGCTCCACAGTGACATCATAATGATGTCATCGCTCCACAATGATCAGTAATACGCTCAGTAAGCCTGAAAGTTGACACAAGCAAGTTTATGCCTCTGTAGTCCTATTGGATGGTACCAAAGAGTCTAGAATAGTCCCAGTGCTTTGTAATCGACCCTGTATACTGTATATAAGCCCCAATGAAGCATGGCAGTCGTCAGACTGTCCATTTGTGATACTCTCATCTTCCTGGGTACTCCCCTGTGACCGCTCAGTTTAAAGATTCCTCTCGCTTCCAAGGTACTCTTCTACGACCGCCTTGTTTAAAGCCCCCTCGTTGCACTGGCTTCTAACCTTTGCCTCTGCCTCCAGTTACACGTACCAGTCCCCATCTGGTACATCTTAGTCATTTGGCTCGTCCTCTTGTTCAACGCCGCCTACGCCGCGTACCATCTGTTCCGACCCTTGCCCACCTGCTCCTGAGTCCACACGGATCAGCAGTACGTGTCTTGACAGGTGGCACTAAGATGTTGGTGGGTGAGGCTGAGGCTACAGGTGTGGTGGAGCGTGAGACAAGGACTGGGGTGGCAACAGGAGATGTAGAGGTGGTTGGCAATGCTGAGGCTGAGACTGGGAGTGCGGAGGCTGTGGCTGACGCAGGCAGAGAGGAGACGAGTGAGGGCATGGCAGTGGACGAGACTGGGGCAGCAATGGGAGATGTAGAGGCAGTGGCTGGCAATGCCAGTGATATGTATAGTTGAGGGTTGGATAGAGGTATAGGGGCCCGAGTGCGCGAGCCACAGGGCACACATGGGTAAGCAAATGGGAGACAACTGACATACTGAGTGGTGGTGTAAAAATTAAAACAAAGTAGCCACAGAAACAAAAATGAAATACTGCATGTGCAAATCCATTCCAGCTGAGTCAGGAATGTGGCTTGTTATGGGTAATGAGGTGGAGGCTTTTCCAGGGAGGTAGTCATGTTGACCATGGAGAGAGGTTTAGTGGGAAGAAGAGGGAGGAGAGGATGAGTGAGCATGTGTGAACGAAACAAACGCACTGTGGATACTGCTGACACAGCTACAGTTTGGTTGCCATTGGTCTGGTCTGGTTTGATCTGCGGTCCATTTTCAGTCCAATGGCAATGGACCGGACTTCAACTCAACCAATGGATCTTGGTCCGCCACCACCACCACTTCCTAACCCTAACCACATTTCAAACCCCCCACTGCCCCCTCTGGTAAAGCCCCCCGACCCAGGGAAAGCTGACCCACTGATAAGAGACCACCCAAAAGGTACTATGACCACCCCAGACAATGGGGAAGACACAGACAAAATGTCTAACCTGGAACTCTACACTCTGGCTGGGAACAAAGCTGGAGCACACAACCCCATCCATGGGAGACAACCTAAACCCAAACCAACCAGCAGTTCAGGGAAACAACCCCCTTGGCATACTCTCATATACCTATGACTACATCGAGATCATCCAGAAAGGTTTCACCCCCCCAAAAACCCCAAGAACCCTGAATGCACTGGAATGGGCTGAAATATGCTGCCTCCTAGTTAATGCTATTGGAAGAGGCTTTACCCAATCAATAGACAAACTAGGAGAAGACAAGGTGGGAGACATCATCACTGCCACTGCTGACCCGACTCCTTTGTCACCAAACCACCCCACATACTTCCATAAACTGACAAGTGCAGCCAGCCTCCTAGCGGACCACATCACTGGCAACCTCATCAACTACCAGGATGAGCACCCCAACCTTCTGGAGGACTACTGAAGGAAAGCTGCTAAGAGGGCCCCCAGAACACACACCCTGACAATATGTACAGCATGCCCTCTCTGCCCCAAACACTGAGAGGATGAAACACAACATGAACCTTTAACATATCCCACCCAGCTACCAGTCAGGTGGACCCATCACCAACACCAAACCCCAAAGGTAAAACCTACCCTAGCATGCTGACCACAACACAGGACATCGCCCACCTAGATGCAGATGCAATCACCAAAATGGTCATGAAAGCAATGGCCCCCTTTGCGGCACAACTAGACATGTTGGAGAAGCTTTCCATGCTGCCACCACTAAACAAAACAACTGCCATCATCAGCCCCAACACCCACTACAGCGCCCCAGCAAATGGTCCAGGTAACACAGAGGCTAATTTCACTCAGGTCTCCTACCGGAGGAAAATGAAGGGTGCGAACCAAGGAACACACATCACTGGTACCACACCAGCAATGTCAATAATCACACCAGCATCATATGCTATGATAGCCATGACCATGGCAGCTGACACCAACAATCCCTCAGGACCAAAACCCAGAACCCGTAACATGCTGGCTGTCACGGAAGTGACAGTCCTGAGGTTGGGTGGACATAACAATGGACAGGTGGAACAGAATATATGAGCCAGAGCAGTGGATGTGATCATCAGGGAAGTATGCCTCCAAATAGGCAAGGCAGTAGCCAATCCAATCCCCCTGAAAGCTGGTAGGTGGAGTGTTCACCCACGCAGTAAAGGGAACTTTGTGTTCTCCTTTGAAGGGAACATATCATTTGACCACATAATGTCATATGAACCCTTCCTTCTTAGGCCATTCCAGGGAGTGGGCCAACTATGCCCCTCCATGGGATGGACCTGTTTCCTCATGCACGGTGTCCCAGTCAAAGACAATGACAGCTTAATTTTCAGTATGAATGAACTCCTCATGGAAGTCAACTCACTACCAGGACTCAAGAAAGCCCACTTCTCTATGCTACCAAGATGGCTAAAACCAATTGAATGCATAAATGGGCCCTACTCAACTCTCACCTTTGCCATCTTGGACCTAGGGGGATTGGTAACAAACACACTTCTTAAGGGCCACACCTCCCTCTTTGGCAAGGAAGTTACCATATGTAAGTGGATTGACAAACCGGCCCTAGTACAGTGCTCGAAATGTCATGCCCTGGGACACACGAAATGATCCAAGACATGCCCACTGGCCAAGGACTCAGTTAAGTGCTATATATGTGGTGCTGCTCACACATCCAAGGAACATGACCAGAAGTGCCCACGGAAACACACAACCACAGGCTTCTGTGACTGCATGCATTTCAAATGCCTCAATTGCTGGATGAGCAGACACCACTGCAGAGACAAAAAATGCCCCACCAGGGACAGCTACAGACCAAGTGTCATGATCTACCCCCTTGTTGGTTGTCACTAACCGTTTCCATTATTGTTATCTTCTGTCACCCTCATCCCCTTGGTTACCATTTCATCCCTTGATATTGATTGACAGCTGTCATCTTACTTTCTTATGTTCATCTGCTGATTGATCCTCTTTTGCCATTGGCTTACCATTTATCTATTATTCTGCATATGGCACTGTACAGCCTTGCTAGATACAGTATTTAAGTGCCTGTAGAAGCTGGGGAATGTCCCAAGCTTAGCTTTGTCCCATTTCCTGTCACATCCCTTGCCCTGTATGTTGAAAATGTGCAGTGTGTGTGATTAGATAGCAGCAGATGATAAGATCACAGGCAGATCTATCAGACAATAGTTCAGTTTAGTTGATACAAAACTGATATAAATAATGTACCTATCAGACAATAGCTACAACACGTTATCAGTACAGAGTGATAAGATATCATAGACTAAGTACTCACTTCAGTTTAGTTTGTTGGAGTTACAGCCACAGGTGCAATGACAACACCAGCTTGGAAGTCCAAGCTCCGAGTTCTGAGGCTCACACATATGCATGTTTAGATAACATGGCCTTCCTTTCATGCCACTTTACCTTTGACTGATTCAAGTATATAATGTACTATACTTTCACCCTCACACCTCAGTCTTGATTCTCACAGACTGAGGTCAGTTACATTTTCTATCTCATTAACTTTTGATACTGATACTATACTACCTAGCACGATACTATTGCTACAGGTTAGAACACTTAATATAGTCTTGATTCTCACAGACTGAGCACGATACTATCGCTACAGATTATGAGACCTAGGTGGCTCTAAATAACATCCACATCTATACACATCCAGAAACCTTCACACCATAAACAATGGGTACTCACTTGTCTCCATTGCAAGGCAGAAATACTTCCCCCTCGGAAGCGGCAACCATCAGCCCCAAAGCCACCACGCGCCACTATGAGGTCCCTTTCCTCGATAACGATGGGACCGAGTTTCAGTTCTGGAAGTACTGCGTCCAGATGATCCTCGAACTCCGCGAGCTCTGGACAGTAGTTGATGGCACCTACACCAAACCCGACCAAACCTCTGATCCTGCAGCCTTTGCAGACTGGTCTTATAGAGACCAGGAGGCATGCATGCAGATCTCCCTTACGCTGAAGAACAAACCCCTTAACTCCGTTCTCGGTACTAAGACAGCTAAGGACTGTTGGAACAAACTGTCAGCCCAGTATGAAGGGAAAGGTGAACAACGAATCGCTCACCTCATGGAAGAGCTATTCCAGAGCACACTTTCTGAGGACGAACCACTTGAACCTCAGATCAACAAGCTCCTATGCACCGCTCGCACCCTCGACACCCTGGGCTTCCCGCACGAGGACAAAGTCCTTGGGTTCATCCTTGTCCTAACACTCCCTGAATCCATGTTGACCCTTAAGACAATCCTGTACACCAGTAAAGCCACAGAGATGTCCACCGACCTTGTCACAACCCAGATCCTCCTCAATGAGCAGCGTCACATGTGCGCGTCCAGAGTTGGGGCTACCGCTTTCTTCGCCAAAGCAGCTGCGAAATCGAAGGACAAGAATAAGCAAGGGGAAAGGGGGAAGAAACACTGCACTCACTGTAATATCTGTGGCCATGACATGCAGGAGTGTCAGAAACTAAAGAGGGAGCAGGAGGCAAAGGGAACCGGAACCACTCCGATGCCCACAAAGCAACCCACATCTGCAAACATTGCAGCCACTGACCCCAGCGAGACCGTGGTGCAGCTTTTCAGCGCAGTTGCCATCGATCCGTCGCCATGCGACACCATTACATTTGCTTTCCAAGCACACCACAATCCATCCAGTCAGCAATGCTGGATAGTTGATTCCAGTACATCACGCACCATGAGCTGCAATCACAGCTGGTTCTCCACTTTCTCTGTCCTCATGCCCCAAATTTAAATCACTTTGGGTGATAATAGCATCATCCATGCCACTGGCGTTGGGTGCATTCCCGTCTGCATGAACGCCGATGGACAATGGCGCAATGCCATCCTCCAGGAGGTCCTTTTCATCCCTGACCTGAATGGTAACTTGCTATCGGTCACCCACCTCACTTGGCATGGTGCCAACGTTTGCTTCACCGGGCATGACTGTCAAATATACAACCAGCTGGGACAACTTACCTGTGATGGCCACCTCCAAGGCAACCTCTACGTGATGGACATGAGAACAGCCACCCCAGAAACCGCCTGCATCGCCCAAATCAACACCTTTCCAGCCAAAGGTGGCGACACGTGACCCACATGCGAGACTGCCCTCACGGTACACAGCATGGTCTTGAAAACAAATGTTGAAACCTGGCATCGTTGCCTAGGCCACCTGAACGCTGACACCGTAATACACATGGTCAGAAAGGGGATGGTGAAGGGTATGGAGATCTCAGGTGGCACAGCACTCACCACACCTTGCGAGCCCTGCCTCAAAGGCAAACAGACCCGCCTCGACATCCAAAAGACCACCGAAATGCGCTCTGACATTGTACTCAGCCGCATTTTTTCCGATGTCTGTGGCAAAATGCCTATGCACTTGCACCAGGCTTTGAATATTTGTCACTTTCACCAATGACAAGTCCCGAAAAGTCTTTGTCGAGGGACTATGCCATAAAAGTGATGTCGCGCACCACCTAAAAGCCTTCATTGCATGAGCCAAACTTGAAACTGGCCTTTGCATGAAAGCTCTGTGCAGCGATGGAGGGGGTGAATACACGGGCTCTGAAATTACCAAATACCTTGAGGGAAAGGGTATCAAGCAGGAGATTACAACACCTGACACACCACAGCACAATGGTGTGGCCAAGCGCATGAACCGGACGCTCCTTGACAAAGTTCGTGCAATGCTGACTGACACTGAACTGCCAGAATCATTTTGGTACGCAGCCCTCAAATATGCGGCCCTTTTGCACAACGTCGTCCCAATGCGTGCCCTCGAGGACACCACCCCAGAGGAAGTGTGGAGTGGAAATAAGCCTGATGTCTCCCGCCTTCGCGTCTTTGGCGCCCGAGCATTCGTGCACATCCCAGACAAAAAACATAGCAAATTGGCTGCAAAGTCATTACTCTGCACATTCCTTGGATATGCATGAAATCGTAAAGCTTACCACCTTGTCCATTGACTGTCCCACCATTTCCTGGAGTCTTGCAATGTGATCTTTGATGAAGGGGGGGCAGCTAACTTGTTCGAGCACATCGTCATCCAACATGACCATGACGACGCAGACACATCGAGCATGTCCATAGACACTCCACCTCCCAAATTCTCCCCATCTGAACCTCCATCAGAAACTGAAAGCAAGACTGAAGTTGAGAGCACACTCACCTCCCAACCGTCTGCCATACCTGAACCAACCAACACCTGCCCCAAATGCACTATTCACACGCCCATCCACGATGATGACCCATGCTATTCCGTGACATCGTATGGGTCACGAAAATGTGCTGCAGAAAGTGCCAACATAGCTCACACAACCACAACTGACGAGCCACGCACCTATGCCCAGGCTATGGCCAGACCTGATGCAGCCGAATGGGAAATTGCCTGCAACGATGAGCACCGCTCATTCGAGCACATGGGCGAGTATGAGATCGCTCTGTGCCCCAAAGATCGCAAGGTTGTTGGGAGCAAGTGGGTCTTCCGCATCAAGCAAGGACCTGATGGCACTATCCAAAAGTACAAGGCCCACGTTGTCGCACAGGGTTTCACACAGATTGAAGGCATTGACTATGATGAGACCTTTGCTCCCATAGCCAAGTTCGCCTCCCTTTGTATGATACTGGCCCTTGCTGCTGAATGCGACCTAGAAGTCCATCAAATGGATGTTAAATCGGCATACCTGAATGGAGAGCTCAAAGAGGAAATTTTCATGGGGCCTCCTCCTGGTTTTGATGTACCCAAAGGCATGGTCTTGCACCTAATCAAAGCCCTCTATGGCACAAAGCAAGGTGGATGCGTTGTTAAGATCTGACAGATCTTAGTACCGACTCTTCTGGTGAAAGAGTTGCTTGATATAGTTCAAGCACTAGACTTCGAACCCTTTGATATTATCTCAGGAAGATTGAATGTAGAAAAGAGAGGGACCTCTTTCAGTTAGAGTCTGCACTATAGTTTTGTTTTAGATCGTGTGGCAAGATAGTTATCTTGGCAAAAGTGTAAGTCGAGCGTAAGGCTCGACTTCTTGGTACTACAGACTATTTATACGATATCTCAATAACTACTGATCCGATTCGTATGAAACTCGGGGTGTACATAGCTGAGAACCAGTAGTATCCAAATACAGAAAGCGCAATTCAGAATGTTAGAAATGACTCACGCGTGAGTCATTCTTTCCTAGTATCAGTAAGCAATCAGTAAGCAATCAGTAAGCAATCAGTAAGTGATCAGTAAGCCAATCAGTAAGCCATCACTAAGCCAGATTGATAAGCGGGCACATGAGTAATCACAGACGAGTCAGCAGAAACAGACAACAGTTCGAGAGTCAAGAGAATCTTAACATGCGTCTGGTATGAGGACATCCATGGCAAACTCAATGCCATGGGCTATCAATGAACCAACACTGACCACACCGTTTTCACTCGCACAATTGAGGGACACCTATCCATCAATGCCCTATACGTTGATGATGTTACGAACCAAGGCCAGGTCCTGGCCATAGATTGTCCTATTTCACTCAAGTGAGACCTCTCTCACTTCGCATTGCCAACTCCCTTCCATTTCCTGGGCTATCCCTCCTGCAGTACAAGATATCGCTATTGCAAAGGCACTATAACACAACCAGGCACCCGTTTCCTGATCGGGTAATCATCGCGTGGCAGCCACATGGTCACCCAGCCACCAAGAACCTGAAACAGCGGCACAAACTCTTAGAAGCTGTTGCATAACTCATCTGATGTCATCAAGGCTCTAATGACATCATGGCTGACTGAGCAACTCCACAGTGACCTCATAGGCTCACTAAGTGCTCCACAGTGACATCATAATGATGTCATTGCTCCACAATGATCTGTAATGCGCTCAGTAAGCCTGAAACTTGACACAAGCAAGTTTATGCCTCTGTAGTCCTATTGGATGGTACCAAAGGGTCTAGAATAGTTCCAGTTCTTTGTAATCGACCCTGTACACTGTATATAAGCCCCAATGTAGCATGGCAGTCATCAGACTGTCCATTTGTGATACTCTCATCCTCCTGGGTACTCCCCTGCGACCGCTCAGTCTAAAGCCTTCCTTGTCTTCAAGGTACTCTTCAATGACCGCCTTGTTTAAATTCCTTCGTCATACTGGCCTCTGCCCTTCGCCTCTGTCTCCTGCAGCATGTACCAGTCCCCATCTGGTACCTTCTAGTCATTTGGCTCATCCTCCTGTTCAACGCTGCCTTTGCTGCGTACTGTCTGTTCCAACCCTTGCCCACCTGCTCCTGAGTCCTTAGTGATCAGCAGTACGTGTCTTGACAGATGACATAACAATGGCTTCAAAACACATTGAAACCATCAATAAAGACAAATCAGCCCTAAAACAACACTATGAAATGACTGACCTAGGTGAAATCTCCTGGATCCTGGGTATGCACATCACATGAGACTGCTGTGCCAGCTGGATCACCGTCTCCCAGGAAAAATACATACACGAAATCCTGGAAAAGCATGGAAAGTCAGACGCACATCCCATCTGCACGCTGACACTAACAAACAAACACCTCACCAAACTCACCTCACCTGAAATCGATGTAAAGTCATATCAGAGCGCCATCGGTGCACTCATGTATCCAATGCTTGGCACATGTCCTGATCTTGCATACACAGTAGCAGCCCTTGGGTGACACGCTGCCAACCCAGGTGCTGAGCATCAGCACACGCTTGATCGCGTGTTCTGATACCTCTGAGCCACAAGCAATGGCCAGCTCATATTCCAACGTGGAGTCCCTGGCAGCACTGTCTTGCACGGTTTTGCCAACATGGACTGGGCTAGCGATGTCAATGATCGCAAATCCACATCCAGTTTTGTATTCATGCTTGGAGGGGGTGCAATCAGCTGGAGTTCTAAAAAACAAACCTCAGTTGCTCTCTCAAGCACCGAGGCCAAATACATCGCCGCCGCGCACGCTACAAAAGAATCAATTTGGCTCAGACATCTATTGAGTGAGCTCAGGATGAACCTTCACTCCCTAACCATCCTTCACGTGGACAACCAATCCGTGATCACCATCACATGAAACCCCAAGTTCCACGACCGAACCAAACACATTGAAGTCCAACACCATTTCCTGCAACACAAAGTCAAAGTCGAAGAGATTTGTCTCCAGTACATCCCGACTGAGGACCAAGTTGCCAACATCTTGACCAAAGGCCTTACACATGAGAAGCATGAGAAGTTTTTGCAGGCTATGGGATTACGCCACACAGGCTGAGGGGGCGTGTTGGAGTTACAGCCACAGCGCAACAACAACACCAGCTCAGACGTCCAAGCTCCGAGTTCCAAGGCTCACACATACACACATTTAGATAACGTGGCCTTCCTTTCATGCCACTTTACCTTTGACTGATTCAAGTATATAATGTACTATACTTTCACCCTCACACCTCAGTCTTGATTCTCACAGACTGAGGTCATTTACATTTTCTATCTCATTAACTTTTGATACTGATACTATACTACCTAGCATGATACTATTGCTATAGGTTAGAACACTTAATATAGTCTTGATTCTCACAGACTGAGTGTGATACTATCGCTACATAGTTGATACAAAACTGAAGTGATCTACGTGCTTTGTGGCATTCTTAAGTACCTGAGACTGCCACTAAGTGCAGTGCAGCTAACTACCATTATAGATCACTAAGGATGTCCGAGGATCAGTGGTAACTAGCTACTGATTGTCCGAAATCATCTAACCAATGTCTCTAATGCATGCTGCAGTGTATGAGCTGAAGCTGGTAATGCCTGGTCTGGGTGATCCGACATGTCAACGCATCAGAGTTGTGATTGCATCACAACGCACCTGGGGCTCAGGCCAGTGCTGATCTCAACATTCCCCCATGATTAGGACAGTTGGTAGGTCAGATCAAAGGAGACCTAAACCATCGATGAAGGCCTGAAGCAACGCATGAGCAAGCGTCTTGGTGAGACCATCAGCAAGCATCTCTCCTGTAGGTGTACGGATCAGTGTGACCAGTCCATCTTCAATATATTGGCAAATGGCGTGATGCTTGATAGGGATATGTTTTGATTGTCTTCCGGTGACTGGATTGAGTGTGAGATCAACTGCACCTTTGTTATCACCATGTATTGGAATCAGATTGGAGATTTGGTAGCCAATCTTGGAGAAGAAGCTCTGATACCATGCGGCTTGATTAGCTGCGTTGGCTAATGCCATATATTTGGCTTGAGTGGTACTTTGGGCAACAGTCTTCTGTTTGCATGATGACCAAGAGATCGCAGCGCTAGATAGTAGGAAGACATAGCCCAAGGTGGAACAAAAGTCATCTGCATTGTCTCTGAGGCTAGAGTCGGAGAACCTGTGTAGTCCACTATCGCACATGCCATCATAATGCAGCTTAAGATCTAAAGTGCTGTTAAGATAAGATAGCACATATTTAGCAAGGCGTAGATGTTGTGATGAGGGATTAGATGAGTATTGGGCAAGTCAAGAGACTGCAAATGATATGTCTGGTCTTGTCCCGATCTGCACATAGAGAAGGCTGCCAATAATACGTTGAAAGTGTTTTATTTCATCAGGTGTTGCCTTTCTAGAGTGCTTGACCAAGTGGACATCTGCCCCAGAGGGCAGCAGAGTGTGGACTGGATTGGAATCTGCCATCACGAAGCAATTGACAATCTCTGAGATGTATCTAGATTGATCAATGTCTAGCCACTTAGCTGAGCAATTGGGTGTGATGTGAATCCCAAGATAGGACTCAATCTCACCTAGATCAGTCATCTCATAGCGCGTGGACAATGATCTCTTAATATCTGCAATCAGTGGGAGTAAATCGCCTAAGATGGTGACATCATTGACATAGAGGATAATGATTATGGTCCCCCCCGTGTCTTGGCGATGATAAACTCCAGCATCTGAGTGTGTGCGCGTGAAGCCGAGTCCAGTGAGCACTCCATGGAACTGCAAGTTCCATGCGTGCGAAGCTTGTTTGAGGCCGTAGAGCGCCTTCTTTAAGTGACAGACTTTGTCTTCCTGGTTTGGAGTGATGAAACCTTGAGGTTGCTCCATGTAGATCTCTTCCTCCAGTGTGCCATTGAGGAACACCGACTTGACATCCTTTTGGTGGATCTCCCAATTTTCCAGTGGGGCCAATGCTAGTAGCAGTCTCAAAGACTCAAACCTGGCAACTGGTGAGAAGGTTTCATCATAATCAATTCCCTCTACTTGGGTGAACCCCTTTGTGACTAAATGCGCGTGAAATCTGCCATCAGATTTGTGTGCAAACACCCATCTTGATCTGACGGCCTTTGTCAAGACACGTACTGCTGATCACTAAGGACTCAGGAGCAGGTGGGCAAGGGTCGGAACAGATGATACGCGGCAAAGGCGGCGTTGAACAGGAGGACGAGCCAAATGACGAGGAGGTACCAGATGGGGACTGGTAGGTGTTGCAAGAGGCAGAGGCGAAGACTGGAGGCCAGTGCAGCGAGGGGCTTTAGACAAGGCGGTCGTTGAAGAGTACCTTGAAGGCAAGGGAAGTCTTTAAACTGAGCGGTCGCAGGGGAGTACCCAGGAGTATGAGAGTATCACAAATGGACAGTCTGACGACTGCCATGCTTCATTGGGGCTTATATACAGTGTACAGGGTTGATTACAAAGAACTGGAACAATTCTAGACCCTTTGGTACCATCCAATAGGACTACAGAGGCATAAACTTGCTTATGCCAAGTTTCAGGCTTACTGAGCGCATTACTGATCATTGTGGAGCGATGACATCATTATGATGTCACTGTGGAGCGCTTAGTGAGCCTATGAGGTCACTGTGGAGTCGCTCAGTCAGCCATGATGTCATTGGAGCCTTGATGACGTCAGATGATTTATGCAACAGTTTCTAAGAGTTTGTGCCACTGTTTCGGGTCCATGGTGGCTGGGTGGCCATGTGGCTGCCACGCGATGATTACCCGATTAGGAAACCGGTGCCTGGTCGTGTTAGAGTGCCTTTGCAATAGCAATATCTTGTACCACAGGAGGGATAGCCCATAAAATGGAAGGGAGTCGGCAATGCAAAGTGAGAGAGGTCTTTCTTGAGTAAAATAGGACAATCCTTGGCCAGGACTTGGCCTTGGTTCGTAACAGCCTTACGGCCCGGCGGTAGATCAACAAGATCACAGGTACCATTTTTAGCGAGCGCATCGATCTCATATTGACATGCAGCTCTCCATTCATTGGCAGATTCCAATGACATGGCTTCCCGAAATGTAGATGGAGTGATCGCTTCTGCCATCACTAACAGTGCTGTATGCGATAGGCACCCCCCTGCATCTGTGTTAGTAGTAACAAATCTAGGATTAGGACATGGATTAGAGCGAAGATGTCTAGGGGAGGGTGGATGTGGTGGACCAAAGGACAGTCCTGGTAAGGCTGAGTGAGGCTGGTGCAGACGAACTTGGTGCACAGGCTGCATGCGGCATGGCGGAGTGTGTGGAACAGGCTGAGTGCAAGGGGTATGATAAAGTGAATTTGGTGTATTGGGATTTAGTGGGGTTTCTGGAGGTGCGAGACTAGGCGCGTGTGCTTCCAGTTGATAAGGATAAGGGACAGTGAGTATCTCCGGTCATAAAGGGACCAAGGATTGCGCTGGAGGAGGAGCGACACTAGCATCTCCCCTGGCTGGTAGTATGCGCTCATTGAAGATGACATCATGCGATAAAAATAACTTTCAGGTAGACTGATTCCAGAGTCAATAACCCTTAGACCCAGACTCATACCCAACGAAGATCATCTCGACTGATCTCAGATCGAGCTTCTTCCGTTTGTTGGCAGGCATGTGTACATACGCCTTACATCCGAAGATGTGGAAATAGGAGACGTCTGGAATGTGACCATCCGTCCATAATGTATGAGGTGTGCACCAATTAAGAATGTGAGTAGGAGTCCAATTGTGAATGTGAACAGCTGCGTCAGTAGCAAGCTCCCAGAACCCAAGACTGAGACCAGCAGCGTGAATCATGGCACACATCTTATCTTCAAGGGTTCGGTTCCATTGTTCAGCAACTCTGTTCTGTTGTGGTGAACCTGGTATTGTTAATCTGTGTTTGATCCCCCATTGATCTAAGACCGATCTGAGTGTGCCCAACAAGTACTCCCCTCCACAATCTGAGTGCAATGCTTTGATTTTATTGTGAGTCTGATTTTCCGACCATGCGAGATATTTCTTAAATGCATTGGCACACTGATCCTTAGATTTGAGGAAGTACACTACTCCATAGAGAGAGTAGTCATCAATGAATGTTGCCCAGTAGTTGGCACCTCAGATAGACCGGACCTACATCAGACCAGCTAAGTCAGTATGGATGATTTGTAGCCAATGATCTGATCGCTTAGGGGAGGCTGAGAAAGGTAGTCGTGTCTGTTTGCCGAGTTCACACCCCTGGAAAGGGGAGTGATCGCGATCCTTGGGGTTAAGTGAGATTCCATTAATGGAATTGCTGTGAGTGATTAATGTGTGGTGAGACATATGTCCCATGCGCTGATGCCAGATGTGAAGTGGTAATACACCTGATTGCACGTGGAGAGCTGGAGATGAGAAATCAATGTAGAATAGATTGTGCTCCAGGTATCCTTGTGCGATCTTCCAATCTTTGATGTAGATTTGACACTCCTTTTGAGTAAATGTGATGTGTCCCCCCTTCCGGAGCAGCGTGCTGACTGAGAAGTAATGTGCGTCGGCCTCCGGAACATGCATAACGTCTGTGAGGGTCAATTGAATATCTCCATTTCCTCCGGGCAGTAGGACAGACACTGATCCGGTCCCGATCTGCTTGATGATTGTGTGACCTCCAAGATTGACCGACCCAGAGGCCGGAGTGTAGGTGATGAAGTCCGTCCGGAGCAGACTAATATGATGGGTGTTAAGATCTGACGGATCTTAGTACCGACTCTTTAGTGAAAGAGTTGCTTGATATAGTTCAAGCACTAGACTTTGAACCCTTTGATATTATCTCAGGAAGATTGAATGTAGAAAAGAGAGGGACCTCTTTCAGTTAGAGTCTGCACTATAATTTTGTTTAGATCTGTTGACAAGATGGTTGTCTTGTTAAGAGAGTAAGTCGAGCATAAGGCTCGACTTCTTGGTACCACAGACTATTTATACGATATCTTGATAACTACTGATCCGATTCGTACGAAACTCGGGGTGCACATAGCTGAGAACCAGTAGTATCCAAATACAGAAGGCGCAATTCAAGAATGTTAGAAATGACTCACGTGTGAGTCATTCTGTCCTAGTATCAGTCATGAATCAGTAAGCAATCAGTAAGCAATCAGTAAGCAATCAGTAAGCGACAATGATCAAGATCAGTAAGCAATCACTAAGCCAGACATATGAGTAATCACAGATGAGTCAGCAAAACAGATGACAGTCGGAGAACAAGAGAATCTTAACAATGGGTTGCTCCAGAGTCAATCATCCAGTGGGATCTAGCCGCTGCATAAAGGGAAATTTGAATCTCATTTCCATCATCCGAGACCTCCGTAATAGTAGCGCTAGTCTCTACTATGTGTGCATTGACCTTTCTGCACTGGTCTCTGACTCTTTCTTTGCCTTCTCCTCCTCATCCTTTTTCTTCTTTCTGCACTCTGGAGACTTGTGTCCAAGTTTCTGACAATAATAGCATTTTATTTTGGGCTTGTCTTTGTCCTTTTGACTGGAGTGACTTTGTTAAGAGATGCAGAGGAACCGGCCCAGTGACTTTCCTCATTGAGAATCCAATCTTGGATCATCTGGGGATTAAGATCGGCAGGATTGCCACCGGCTAAGATAGTTTGAGCTAGACCTGAGTAAGCTTTGGGTAAAGCTCGGAGAATGATAAGACTGTAGAGGCCATCGGGAATGATGTATTTGTTGTTTTGGAGATTGATTTGCACATCATTTAGTTTCTGTAGCTGTGGGATCATCAGACTTGTGTTGTCCAAGGATGTAGCAGAGAGTGCAGTCCATGTGTTGAACGTGGACATAGATCCAATGCCGCTGCTGATGCATTTGAGTTCGTCCCACTTGAGTTTGCAAGTACTGAATTTGGCATCACTTATCCAGACTAGTATGTCCAGCTGAATGTAAAGATCAAAGACACCTTCTAGTGCCAATTCTTCAGCATCCCAGTTGGCATTGCCAGAAGGTTTGGTATCAGTTAAGTGATGATTGAAGCCATTCATTTTGGTGATAGCTTCAAAGTGCTTTGACCAAAGTGGCCAATTAGCTGCACCCAAGATCTCCATTGAGATCCCAGCAGGTTGCATAAAGATGGGGGGGAGTGTCATTTGGAAAAGGGAGAATTGCCAATCTGGACCAGCAGAGCAATTATAGCTGGATCAATTAGAGATCAAATCAGTATCTTTGACGTCTGATGTAACTGCATGCATGTCAATCCTTTGGCTCCAGGGACCAAGGGAGTAAGATGTTGTCTGATAACAGAGGTTTGTGGGGAAGGGAGGTGTTATAGGAATAAATGTGTGTGGTGATCTCTGTGGACTTTAGATATGGGCAGGGCCCATAACCTGTTGAAAATGCACAGTGTGTGTGATTAGATAGCAGCAGATGATAAGATCGCAGGCAGATCTATCAGACAATAGTTCAGTTTAGTTGATACAAAACTGATATAAATAATGTACCTATCAGACAATAGCTACAACACGTTATCAGTACAGAGCGATAAGATATCATAGACTAAGTACTCACTTCAGTTTAGTTGATACAAAACTGAAGTGATCTACATGCTTTGTGGCATTCTTAAGTACCTGAGACTGCCACTAAGTGCAGTGCAGCCAACTACCATTATGGATCACTAAGTATGTCCAAGGATCAGTAATAACTAGCTACCAATTGTCCAAAATCATCTAATCAATGTCTCTAATGTGTGCTGCAGCATATGAGCTGAAGCCGGTAATGCCCAGTCCAGGTGATCCGACGTGTCAATGCATCAGAGTTGTGATTGCATCACAACGCACCTGGGGCTCAGGCCAGTGCTGATCTCAACACTGTATACTCTCTCAATCACAACTTGCTTGTGCTGGCTTACATGTTGCTTGACCTGAGCACACCTCAAGGAACCCTTGTGTTCCTCTTCCTCCTCTGCCTCTCTCTCATTGTCCTCCTCTTCTGTGAAACCAGGAGATTGACTCTGTCTGTGGACTGAGTCATTGTCTGACTCAGCCTTGAGACACTAAACCCTTGATCCTGTCAAGACACGTACTGCTGATCCTTTAGGGACTCAGGAGCAGGTGGGCAAGGGTCAGAACAGATGGTATGTGGCATAGGTGGAGTTGAACAAGAGAACGAGCCAAATGACTAGAATGTACCAGATGGGGACTGGTACATGTTGCTGGAGGCAGAGGCGAAGAGTGGAGGCCAGTGCAACGAGGGGCTTTAGACAAGGTGGTCATTGAAGAGTACCTTGGAGATGAGAGGAGTCTTTAAACTGAGCGGTTGTGGGGGAGTACCCAGGAAGATGAGAGTATCACAAATGGACAGTCTGATGACTGCCATGCTACATTGGGGCTTATATACAGTGTACAGGGTTGATTACAAAGAACTGGAACAATTCTAGACCCTTTGGTACCATCCAATAGGACTACAGAGGCATAAACTTGCTTGTGTCAAGTTTCAGGCTTACTGAGCGCATTACTGATCATTGTGGAGTGATGACATCATTATGATGTCACTGTGGAGTGCTTAGTGAGCCTATGAGGTCACTGTAGAGTCACTCAGTCAGCCATGATGTCATTGGAGCCTTGATGATGTCAGATGAGTTATGCAACAGTTTCCAGGAGTTTGTGCCACTGTTTCAGGTTCTTGGTGGCTGGGTGGCCATGTGGCTGCCACGCAATAATTACCCGATTAGGAAATGGGTGCCTGGTCATGCTATAGTGCCTATGCAATAGCAATATCTTGCACAGCAGGAGGGGTAGCCCAAGAAATGGAAGGGAGTTGGCAATGCAAAGTGAGAGAGGTCTCTCTTGAGTGAAACAGGACAATATATGGCCAGGATCTGGCCTTGGTTCGTAACAGATCTGGTCTCTTTGAGCCAGCCCCACTGAACCCTTGAACCAAGTCACAGGGACTTGGCCCCACTGAACTCTGAGCTAACGCTCCAATGGCTGCAACGCTGTAACACTGAGAGCCCCATGCAGGATGACATGTGGCCAAAACAAAGGTAAGGACAAGGAGACTTACCCAGAAGACAACATGGACATGGAAATTGACAGGGTAAATGCTGACATTTTTGATCCTGACCCAACCTGGACCCCCTGAATGCAACCTCAACCTCAACCCCCAAACAGAGTGTGTCATGAACCATTCTCCGGAGAGGGCCCTTGAAGGACCCTTCCTTATAGGAGGAAACCCAGCCTCTATGGTG
The DNA here is from genome assembly GCA_025769875.1 of Russula earlei. Lineage (NCBI taxonomy): Eukaryota > Fungi > Basidiomycota > Agaricomycetes > Russulales > Russulaceae > Russula > Russula earlei. Next base: position 63,924 of record JAGFNK010000060.1, on the reverse strand, counting down.
TCACCCTGTTCACATGAGCAATGTTGAGATTATCATTGATTTGGTGTGTTACCACTACCCTGGGACGTTGTGATGTAATCACAGCTCAGATGCGTTGACGCATCGGTTACACGGACCGGGCATCACCGGCTCAGCTCATATGCTGAGATCTGCGTTACTTACAATGATAAGTTAATTGATGACAATCGGTAGCTACTAACGACTGATCCTTGTATGATCTTTGTTTCTTATTGATGGTAGCTACCTGCAGTGTACTTAGAGACGCTCTGGAGTACTTAAGAGCATCGTATTTCGATAGATCACTTCAGTCTTGTCTTACACAATACTGAAGTGAGTACTTACTGTTTCCTATCTTATCTATCGCATCTAATCACGTGTTGTAGATATCTTTTGATAGGTATTACTGAATTATAGTCTTGTCTTACACAATACTGAAATATCTTTTGATAGATCTTAAGGATCTTATCGCTCTTATCATAACCTGCGCCCATCTGCTTCAACAAGCAAAAGGGGTGAGTAGAGGTGTCCACAATATCACGCGTGCATTGTTGCGCGAGCGATTCTCGGCACAATCGACATACAGCAAGCCCCACTTATTGGCAACCCTTCTAACAATAAAGGACAGTATTAGGGCCCTCCTAGGGACCCTTTAGGATGACTCTAGGTGCTCTACAACAGGTACTAACCTAGTATCAAAGACTCTACAACACGTTATTAGACCAACTCTAATAACTATAGAATGAACTATAGAGCAACACTAAGGACCTTAATAGGAGTATTAGGGTCGACTCTAAGGACCCTAATAGAGCTATATAAGGGCCTTATAAGATAACACTATTCCCTAACCAAACTACAAGTCCTCAAATGACTGGCCCTAAACTAACTAAACAGAAAATGAATCAGTGCTCACATGTGCTCTAGAACAGCAAACACGTGGACAGTGAAAGCTCTTATTCATCAGGAAAAGCTTTCTTACTCAGCAGCTTACTGAGCATGACTGAGCATGCTCAGTAAGCGCACTCTGACTTCTTACTCAGCACTCTATTGTGCTTGATAACAAGGTTATGACTTGTTCTCTATTTAGCAGTTCTCTTGTAGTATATAAGTGCTCAATAAAGTAGCAGACAGTCCTCAGACTGTCCATTTGTTTACGGCACTCTCCATCCCTGGGATACTCCTTTAAGGACCATCCCCTTGCGACTATCCTGGCCTCTCCTCTGTGTGACTGCTCGACTCTCACAGTAACAATACCTCTCTGGTATCTGTTACTACTCTGGACTCTACTTCTTGCCCACACTGTCTTGGACGTCTATCGACTCATCTTTGAGCTTATCCCTCGCTCTTGAACTGGATAGTTCAACAGTGAGTCTTGACAGAGTGGACATGCAGAGGACTGTGCATAAAGGGACAACAAGCCAGACTGGCCTGCCCATGCCTGGGCCATCTTGACATGCAACTCAGATGACCGACCACACCATGCACAATTTGGTACAAAGTCAGAAGTACATTTACCCAACTACAACAAGCCACTCTCCCTTGTGCCCTCAAGGTAGCACTGCCCAGACCAAAACCCATATATGATGGGACACCAAACACTACACATAGCATCGGTAAATATGTGCAAGTGCAATGCAGTTACCCACGCACTTCTGAATAGTGCCACTGAACTAAACTTACTACTTATCCAGGAGCCATGGTTTGACAGGGTAGGAATGGCACAGAAAGACACTTCCCAAAGTGGTGTTGACATCCTGGGAGGGGTAGCCTCCCCAGCATGGTAACTCCTCTACCCAGGATTTGAAGACGGCCAACGTCCCAAGGTAATGACATATGCGTGAAAACCCCACCCAGACAATAGCTGAGACCCAACCTTCACAGCAATAACAAGACAAGACATGTGCAAGCACCCATGTGTGCAGGTAATAGATGTCATACTAGACAATGAAACCTGGCAAGTGGTCAATTACTACCACAATCTAAGGGATGCTACCACGCTAGCGACGCTAATATCACTAGATATCGACCCCATCATACCGACACTGATAATCGGTGACTTTAACACACACTCCCCAACCTGGTGTCAAGACACGTACTGCTGATCACTAAGGACTCAGGAGCAGGTGGGCAAGGGTTGGAACAGACAGTACACAGCATAAATGGCATTGAACAGGAGGACAAGCCAAACAACTAGAAGATACCAGATGGGGACTGGTATGTGCTGCAGAAGGCAAAGGCGAAGAGTAGAGGCCAGTGCAGCAAGGGGGCTTTAGACAAGGTGGTCGTTGAAGAGTACCTTGAGGACGAGGGAGGACTTAAGACTGAGTGGTCACAGGAGAGTACCCAGAAAGATGAGAGTATCACAAATGGACAGTCTGACGACTGCCATGTTACATTGGGGCTTATATACAGTGTACAGGGTTGATTACAAAGAACTGGAACTGTTCTAGACCCTTTGGTACCATCCAATAGGACTACAGAGGCATAAACTTGCTTGTGTCAAGTTTCAGGCTTACTGAGCGCATTACTGATCATTGTGGAGCGATGACATCATTATGATGTCACTGTGGAGCACTTAGTGAGCCTATGAGGTCACTGTAGAGTCACTCAGTCAGCTATGATGTCATTGGAGTCTTGATGATGTCAGATGAGTTATGCAACAGTTTCCAGGAGTTTGTGCCGCTGTTTCAGGTTCTTGGTGGCTGGGTGGCCATGTGGCTGCCACGCGATGATTACCCGATTAGGAAATGGGTGCCTGGTCATGTTATAGTGCCTTTGCAATAGCAATATCTTGCACCACAGGAGGGGTAGCCCATGAAATGGAAGGGAGTTGGCAATGCAAAGTGAGAGAGGTCTCTCTTGAGTGAAATGGGACAATATATGGTCAGGACCTGGCCTTGGTTCATAACACCTGGTCACTGCTGGATAACCCCAAATTGTATTGGGCCAACTGCATAGAGGACTGGGCTGTGACTAATCTCCTCACCCTAGCTAACACACCTGGAGAAACAACATGCAGAGGAGTGGCTCATGAAAAAGATGCGACGTTGGACCTCACATGGTTTAACATGGCAGCAGTAATACTTGCCACCTTCAGTGATTTTAGCGTAGACTGGGAAGGCTCTCTTGGGTCGGACCACACAATGCTCTGACTCACAGGAAGCCCCTACTTCCTCAACACAACCCCCACGGTAAGCAACCCCAAGCTAGGCTATGTAGTGGATCCAGAGCAGCAAGAACCATGGATCAAAACCTTTAAGGAAAAGTGCACAAGATGGAGCCTCACACCCCACCCTTCCATCAAGAGACTGGATGAAGAGGTGAGCCAATACATGACTGACATACAGCAGACAAACTGCAAAACCCTCAAGACCAGGCATCCAAATTGAAGACATGCCACACCCTGGTGGGACATGGAATGCAAATGGGCTGTGCAGGCACTCAAAGAAACCACAGACCAAGAAGAACGGAAACAAGCGCACAACAGGCTTAAGTCCATCAACAAAACAGCAAAGTGTAAGTGGGCCAATGAGTATATTGACAAAGCACAACTTTGGGAAGTCGCCACTTGGAGACATGGATGCAAAACCACAAGGGTTCCCCTGCTCAAGAAACCAGAAGGTTTTGCTAACTCCCATGAAGAAATGGCTGACACCTTTTCACAGTGTTTTTTTGCAGGAGAATGTCCAGAGGTAGACACACACTTCCCAGATGACCCAGCCCCACTCCCCCAATGCGAACTACCAATGATCCACCAAGATTTGGTAAGTGACCTACTCCAGAAAGTGTCTGGGCAAACCACACCAGGCCCCTCGGGGCATACCTGGACCATGATTAAATGGGCCTGGGAAGCAAACCCAAAGAAACTCCTTGGACTCCTCTCAAATTGCCTCAAAGCTGGACACCACCCAAATGTCTGGAAGGAGAGGCCTTGGTCTGTGTCATACCCAAGCCAAATAGGGCTGATTACACAATGGCGAAAAACTTCTGCCTGATAGCGCTGCTGGAATGCCTAGGTAAGCTACTGGAGAAAATAGTAGTGAGAATTATATACCAAGACATGGCCAACCACAACCTCATCCCCACAACACAATTCAGAGGAAGGAATGCATTGTCAACAATCAATGCAGGCCTCACGCTCCTACATGACATACAGGCTGCACACCAAACGGGGCTCAAATGTGGGCTCCTACTATTTGACATCCAAGGCCTTTTCAACAATATAAACCACCAAAGACTAGCCCAAATAGTGGAGAACCTCGGATTTGCACCAGAGGTAGTACAGTGGTGCCAATCCTTTCTAACAAATAGGAAAGCCTGACTGAGATTCAATGGGTGCACATCTGACCCCCTAGAGCTTGGAGCAGGCACACCACAAGGCTCACCTGCCTCACCAGTTCTTTCCATACTATATACCTCCCCCCTACTTCACAAGGCGAAGGACTGGAACCGGACTGCCTTAGCCATGTATATTGATGATGGAGCCATCTTCGCATGTGGATGTGACTGGACTCTGGTGGAGACAGTGCTCTGGTCCAGGTACTTGGACTGCACTAACTGGCTAAACAAAGCAGGCCTCAACGCAGAACCCGAAAAGATGGAGGTCATCTTCTTCAGGAAATGGAAAGAACATGACACCCCACCGAACCACCTATACCTACCACTCCTGTCACACAATACCTACTACTGGGTAGACGTGGCTGACACAATTAAATACCTTGGCTTCTTCTTTGACTCATGACTCACCTGGACATGCCACGTCGAGTACATGTGTAACAGAGCAAGAGCATCACTGAAAGCACTCCAACTGCTAGGTAACTCAGTCGGAGGACTAGAGCAGGCAAAGTGGAGACAGGTATATCTCACCATCTGCCTCCCCACACTAACCTATGGGCACCAGCTATGGTTTACAGGCAAACAAATAGGACTGGTCAAGAAACTACAAACAGTCCAGAATGAAGCAGTAAATGTAATAACAGGGACGTTCTGCACGACCCCAAGGGAACCCCTCTGCCAATTGCTTAACATTCTCCCCATGAACATATGACTAAACAAGCTAACTAACAACACTGCAGTGCGATTACACCACACTACGAAAAACAGCCAACTAAGATGAAGGTTAGGAGGCGACTGGCACACCCACCCAAAAGACATGACCTTACTGACACCTAACAACCACAGGACAAAAACCACTCTGAAGTCACTAGCTCAATGAATGCCAGCAAACAGTCCATGCATTGAACAGTTCCCCAACCTCCTGCCCGGCACCCCAAATTGGAATGGGCATGTGAGCCTAGGAAAGGTAACAGAGACATGCAGAGCGGAAACCACCATTACCATCTTCTGCAGTGGCATCAAGACCAACAGGGGATGACCAGACAACAAACAAGTCAGCGTTATGATGGCAGTAACATATAAAAATGAAGAAATAATAGGACACAAGATACAGATACTTGGTGTCAAGACTCACTGTTGAACTATCCAGTTCAAGAGTCCTTAAAGGAGTATCTCAGGGATGGAGAGTGCCGTAAACAAATGGACAGTCTGAGGACTGTCCACTACTTTATTGAGCGCTTATATACTACAAGAGAACTGCTAAATAGGGAACAAGTCACAACCTTGTTATCAAGCACAATAGAGTGATGAGTAAGGAGTCGGAGTGTGCTTACTGAGCATGCTCAGTCATGCTCAGTAAGCTGCTGAGTAAGAAGGCTCCTCTTGATGAGTAAGAGCTTTCACTGTCCACGTGTTTGCTGCTTTAGTGCATGTGCAAGCACCTGATTCATTTTCTGTTAGTTAGTTTAGGGCCGGTCATTTGAGGACTTGTAGTTTGCTTTAGGGAGTAGTGTTATCTTATAAGGCCCCTTATATAGTTCTATTAGGGTCCTTAGAGTCGACCCTAATACTCTTATTAAGGTCCTTAGTATTGCCTCATAGTTCATTCTATAGTTATTAGAGTTGGTCTAATAATGCGTTGTAGGGTCTTTGATACTAGGTTAGTGCCTATTGTAGAGCACCTAGAGTCATCCTAAATGGTCCCTAGGGGGGTCCTAATACTGTCCTTTATTGCTAGAAGGGTTGCCATTAAGTGGGGCTTGCTGTATGTCGATTGTGCCGAGAATTGCTCGCGCGACAATGCGTGTGCGATATTGTGGACACCTCTACTCACCCCTTTTGCTCATGTGAACAGGGTGGCACCATAGAGGCTGGGTTTCCTCCTATAAGGAAGGGTCCTTCAAGGGCCCTCTCCGGAGAATGGTTCATGACACTTGGAACAGAGGTGGTGGACAAAACCACACACCTTCACTCTCTATCAACCAGCCTCGAAGCTGTCAAGACACGTACTGCTGATCCGTGTGGACTCAGGAGCAGGTGGGCAAAGGTCGGAACAGATGGTACGCGGCGTAGGCGGCGTTGAACAAGAGGACAAGCCAAATGACTAAGATATACCAGATGGGGACTGGTACGTGTAACTGGAGGCAGAGGCGAAGGTTAGAAGCCAGTGCAGCAAGGAGGCTTTCAACAAGGCGGTCGTAGAAGAGTACCTTGGGGACGAGGGGAGTCTTTAAACTGAGCGGTCGCAGGGGAGTACCCAGGAAGATGAGAGTATCACAAATGGACAGTCTGACGACTGCCATGCTTCATTGGGGCTTATATACAGTGTACAGTGTCGATTACAAAGCACTGGGACTATTCTAGACTCTTTGGTACCATCCAATAGGACTATAGAGGCATAAACTTGCTTGTGTCAAGTTTCAGGCTTACTGAGCGCATTACTGATCATTGTGGAGCGATGACATCATTATGATGTCACTGTGGGGCGCTTAGTGAGCCTATGAGGTCACTGTGGAGTCACTCAGTCAGCCATGATGTCATTGGAGCCTTGATGATGTCAGATGATTTATGCAACAGTTTCTAAGAGTTTGTGCCGCTGTTTTGGGTCCATGGTGGCTGGGTGGCCATGTGGCTGCCACGCGATGATTACCCGATTAGGAAACCGGTGCCTGGTCGTGTTAGAGTGCCTTTGCAATAGCAATATCTTGTACCACAGGAGGGATAGCCCAGAAAATGGAAGGGAGTCGGCAATGCAAAGTGAGAGAGGTCTTTCTTGAGTAAAATAGGACAATCCTCGGCCAGGACTTGGCCTTGGTTCGTAACAGAAGCACTAAAGCACTACCTTAACACACAAATGTTGACTATGGGTACACATGCCCATATCTTCTTACCAACATGCATGGCTGTGGAACAGGCCATAAAACACAAACCCCACAATGAACAAGCAACAGCCTTGCGACACTTAAAACATATCAGTGAGATCCTTAACACATACCCCAAAATGAACATAAGTCTGCTCTGGGCACACAGGACCAACAAACCAACCAGACACCTGGAGGGCAGGCAACTAGCACTGGAAATGGCATGCATGGCACACATAGAAACCAACATAGAACCCCCATCCCTAGAGGACCAAAAAAGAAAACATGGAAAAGAAGCAATAGCAGAGTGGGAAAGGAGCTGGCACCAATCGCCCTGCACCTCACTCGCATACCGCACCACCCTCACCAAACCACCAAATGGGAGACCACACCCCACAGCAGATGCCCAAAAGTGCACAGGACACAACAACACAGGAGACCACAGCAGTGGAAACAGCAGAGACAATAATGCAGGGCAACACGCTAAGTACCTGAGGAAATCCACTTCCACATTCTACCAACTCATTACACGACGGGCAGGAAGGGATAAGTCGACTCTGCTTATAGTCAACTCAGTGGACAATAAAAGTAAAATATTAATATTTCAAGTGCTGAGTAGGCTCTGTTGCGGCCACAAATTATATTACATAAGTAATGACCTTAGTGCACAAAAAATGTGACAAAAAAGGTTAAATATGAAGAGTCTACTCATTCCGGCACAACTTTTACCCTATCCTGGCTAAAAGTTGTGCTGGAATGAGTAGACTCTCCATATTTAACCTTTTTTGTCACATTTTTCGTGCTCAACTAAGGTCATTACTTATGTAATATAATTTGTGGCTGCAACAGAGCCTACTCAGCACTTGAAATATTTTACTTTTATTGTCCACTGAGTTGACTATAAGCAGACTTGACTTATCCCTTCCTGCCTGTCGTGTTACAGGACATGTGTTCACTGGGGGATACACTCAAAGTTTCACCCGAGACACACACCCATGCAGATCGCATCATCAGCAAAATCACAAGAAAATTTATGACTTTTTTGACTTTTTAGCTTTATAGGGAGTATTTCTAAAGTTGAAAGTTCATAAAGTAGTAAAGTGCCATTCAAGCCTCCATAAAGCCAGAAAAAGTAGTAAAGTTCGTAAAGTCTGTTAAAGGCCCAGATATGTCCCAGACCAACATTGGATGGAGGGCTCTCAACTTTAGCAGTAACCCCATTAGAGCATAAATTGGTTGATAGCCCTAAGGCTGGCTGATTGTGACTTTCTGACTTTGGAGTACTTTACAGAACTTATGCAGCTTTCTCAACTTTCTTGGCTATATAGTTGATATTTGGGTCACAACTTTCTAGAATTAGGGTCAGTCCAAGTGACCATTGACTTCTCAACTTTTTTGACTCTATAAAGACTTTATGAAGCTAAAAAATATTTATGTGTTTTTCCTGATGATGCCCATGCAGTGAGCCTCTTCAAACAGTTGAGCACATGCTCCTGGCATGCCCACTCCACCAAGATGCATGACGTAGATATCTATCAGCGACTGGACACCCATGGAATATAACCCAACTATTTGACCACCCACTTCAAGCAAAGAGCATGCTTCCCTTTCTGATGGGAACCAAAGCATGCCTTAAACCGAGGGAAACATGGGACCCAGGAGGAATAAGGGAGAACCAGGGAATGCAGAGACAACCCAACTAGCATAAGCCAGACCACCACACACTGCACCCTACCGCTGTCATACCACCTTAGCGGACAACAAGCACCCTAACACCTAACCACAATACATCGTTTACTACGCTCATGACTGCCTCTGTATCATGTTGTACACACCGCAGAATACAAATTCAGAAAAAATAAAATAAAAAAATAAAAAAATGTGCCGGACTTTTAAACAGTAGGTCCTCCCTGCTCCTGGCCTATACCCGCCACCACGGCCTGTTCGTCCTGCGCGTCGAGGACGCGGAGGTATCCGCCGGTGGCGAGTGGGACGAGGTGCTGAGGAATCCGAGGATCAATCGTGGGTCGTCGTCCCTCTTTGTGAGACCCCCCTTCCCCCTTTTTACGCGGCCCTGACCGAAAACTGACGATGATGGACAACGAACCCGCCGACGCCTCGTGATGATGACAGATGAACGTGAACAGGGAGAGTGAAGCCGGAACTGCTCTCTCACATCCTCGATGCCATGGTCGGCAAAAGCCTCGCGGCGTACGAGCCTGCGAGGCAGACGCGCGTCGCCTTGCTCCGTTGGCGACTGCCAGAGGAGTGGGCCGAGGTCCTCCACAAGTGGGTCCGTGTCCGTCACTTCTTCCTCCCCCCTCCCCCTCTCCTCTCAAAACCCCTTCCATTTTGCTCCAGCATACGTCATGCATTTGTGACTCACGCGGACCCTTCCCCCTTTCACCTCGTGCTCCGCCGAATATACAATACAAACCTTTTCGGGGATCCATCGCGTGTCCCCTCTGCAGGCGACCAAAACGGGACAGTTGAACACGATCCTGACGTTTTACGAGATATCCGACACTCCCGACCGGTCTGTGCTCTCGGGGTCCCTGGGGCACTGTTTCGGCGATAGCGATCCTCGCCAAGAGTGGCTGTGCCCAGCAGCTTTTGACTTTTAGCGGTGGGTTGGATGATCAAGAATTGCCATAAAAGGCGATTGGTCGGCAAGAGAATCGGGGGTTCAATCACGCGTTAAATTACACATATAAGCGAGTTAACAGTAGCATAACTACTTACCTTTTTCCCTACCAAATCAAAAACAAATGTTATCCCGTTTCCGATTGGCCGGCGCATCATCCGCCCCATCCGCTCCATCCGCCGCTTCCGGCCCGAGCGCCCCTTGCGCGACACAACGTTTAAAGTTCACGCATGCCCCTTCAAAGATCATTGCCAATTCTGGAAAGAGGGGAGATTTTAATTATGACCGGGAGCATGGCGGATACCCCATGGAATGGCCGACAGCAGCCGATTTCGACGCGTGGCGCCGGCAAGAAGAACTGGCTCATGCAATTGAATTGATTACATCCAGCACCGAGCATGGGCAGGGATGGACAAAAAAAGTTTTCGTCTGTTCCCGCCAACTATCCGGAGGAGCTTCGCGTTATGTAAAGAAGCACCCCGATCGCACACGGAGATCCGAGATCAAGAAGACGGGTTGCCGTTGCCGAATAGTCATCAAATCATACGCGGACGCGCCTACCATTCTCGGACAATACGCAAGCGAGCATGACCATGAAATTGGAATTGCTAATCTCGCTTACACACGAATGTCACGCGTAGCGCGCGATAAAATTAGATCCTTGTTGTCAAGGAAGGTTGATCCACGGGAAATAGTAAGTGTGCATTGAATTTATTTTTAATCGCTAACCTAATGAATTGAAAGGTACGCGATATTCAGGATTCGTCGCCCGATGGCAGCCGAGACCGATTCATCTCGCTTCGGGATGTGAGCCGCATGGCCCGGGAAATTGAAGATAACAATATCAGGCTGCATCCAGAGGATGCCATCTCCACCAGGCTCTGGTTGGACAGATTGAGAGATGAAAATACAAATGTATTTTACAAAGATAGGCTGCACAGTGCCCCATCTCAGTCAAATCTGCAGGAGGATGCATATGTGTTATGCATCCAGACCCCTTTCCAAATGGAGGCATTCCGCCGCCTCGGGAACGGCTTCATCGGTATTGACGCAACTCATAATATTACTCAATATCCGGACTTTTTATTATTTACCATGATCGCGCGGGATCACTGGGGACATGGTGCGTAATATTTACTAAATGTCAATTTAGCGCGCTTACCTTTTCCGGACAGGTGTGCCTGTTGCCTGGATGCTGGCATCCAATGGAACAACGGACACAATTTCCTTTTTTGTCCGTTGGGTCAGGGATGCCAGTCCGGCTATCCGGCCGTCTATTATTATGACAGATCGTGATGCCGCGCAGATTGCCGCCCTCAAGATTGCTTATCCGGGAAGTCAGGATATGGCTTTGCAAATGGCACGTGTTGCGCGCGATGCGATCACACTTCAATACAACCGAATTTCCTGATCTGTGGGATAAGATCAAGAGATGGGTACATACAGATGATCAGGCCGACTTTCTGCAAATCTGGGAGGAGATCTCCACTGATCCTCAGGTCCCACAAAGTTTTGTGAACTACCTTGGGTGTGAATGGATGCCTGTGGTCCATATGTGGTCCATGGTTTTCCTGGAAAAATCGGCATATCTTTGAGGAAGGGGACACAAATATGTTGATCGAAGCGTATGTGTTCCAACTGATCCAAAGATAAGATGACTTAATCATTTTTTAGATATCATCACGTCCTCAAATCACACTGGCTCGATGGCAAGCGCAATCGGCGGATCGATCGAATCTTATTTGTGCTAGTGCATCGAATGGTGCCGTATTACCAAAACAGGCACGAACGTCAGCAAGTCGGGCTCGATGGTCGGGACCTGGCGGCTGACAGGCGTCGGAAACTTTTCGCCCGCGCCGAGAGCATATCACAAGATTCGATTTTGCAATTCGATGAGATCTGCTTTCACGTCGCTTCACAATCCCGGTCCGGCGAGTTTTACTCAATCGATCTGATGAAGTCGACTTGTGATTGCACAGATTATCCACGGATTAGATTCTGCAAACACATTGCAGCAATCTACATCCACTTTCCCCACCTCTGTCCTGAAGAGAGCACCCAAAAAGCTCCCACAGAGAATGCAAATAGATCCCCTGACCCACCATCCCCATCCACCAGGCCAAGGGAGAGCCTAGTATCTCTCTCACAGGAGATCATATTGTTATCACGCGATCTCGCATCTAGGCTTGAGGATACTAATCAATCAGCGGAGATCGTCGAGGCCGCCCGGGCCGCCAAATACAGTTTGGCAGCCGCAATTAATATAATTCAAGGTTTCAAGGTCTTACCCGATAAAGAGGTAATTGCGCCCAATCAGCATACGTGGACGGAGACAGCCGAGCGTATGGGTGTCAAACGGGGCCCAAAACAACGGACCAGTCTCCCCGACGCGCGGGGACTTACAGCGCAAAGCATCGGCGTCGCTAAGGGAAAGCGCCGCCGTGTTCACGATGATCCGTACGCCGGGGGCGAACGGTCGGGCAAGCGCGCCAAGCCCGATGCAACATCTGCCGCCGCGAATGCGCGCACGCGTGCCCTCGGGGAACCGCCGTCTCAAACCCCCCTCCCTCGGAACCCCCCTCGGAACCCCCCTCCCTCAGATGCCACCGCCTCCCTTGCACCATGTCCCTTCGGACTCGCACCGCCGCCTATTCTAGCGGCCTCATCTTCTGCTGATCCTTACAATAGAAAATCTTTATTTGTATTGTAATTTATTTTCAAGATACATAATAAATAAGTCATTAAATAAGTGATTTAGAAAATACTTTGGTGTCATTTACACGCGTGATTGAAGCCCCGATTATCTTGCCGACCCAATCACCTTTTATAGTAATTTTTGATCATCTAACCACCGCTAAAAGTACGCAACTGTGCCCAGCTTATCAATATATCGGACGGGGATGGCATTCGGTTCTTCCCGCGCAGTGCCAAGTGACCTTGAAGGTGCATAGTTAGAGGGGTTGTGGGGCATGCATGTACACGTAGGGGCATTTCTAGCCTGTAAACTGGATACCTGCACGTACCCATTTTTTTTGGTTACATTTGAGACGACGACGAGCACGCCCTCCAAGTCTTGTTCTTGGCATCCTCAATATTACATTTACCCTATGCATCTCCGATCGCTCCACGCTACAAGCGCTCCAGGGAATCGACGTTACTTACTTGGTGGCAAAAAATCACGCCAACTTGCCCTTCATGCGTACTTGTGACCCGTACTTCGGCAAGATAAATTTGGCCTTCCTTGAGAGTCTTTCCAAGGAAAAGGAAATGGGAGCATCCCGGAATTCGACTTGGATGTGGATGACAACTTCCGACTGGCGCGTTGACGACAAATTCCAATCTGATCCACAAATCTCTCTCGAGCGCCGAGGGGAGGCTGGCGTGGTGAGATTGCCCCATCCTCCGCCGTTCCTGAAAGTGCGCTTGGGGCTCGGGTGGGGTCGTCGGCGATGGCAAGTGATCGGGCCCGTCGGTAGCAATCCCCGTCGGCGGACTTCCTTCAGGCTTCAGGGGGCATCGAGACGCACATCAATGTTTTATTGGTTGACTGACCTTGAGGCGTTTGGAGCGGCATGGGCTGAACGAATCGTTGTAAACGACATGCCTCTTCCAATTGTAATCTATTTGTACCCGCTTCGGTCTCTCGAGATATGAGATCTTTTTGGTCTGAGCACGGTGTTCAATCTCCTAAAGTTAACGTTAGCAGCACGAAGCAACGCAGTCAGCTTATCTATTCGGCCTTTGTACTCCGACTCGTCATGACACTCCTCTGCTAGACGGTGCTCGTTTTTGACCTCCCGCCAAAGAGTAGAACGCTTCCATCCGTCTCTCATGGTCGGAGGTCCGATCCTGAATGCCGTTGCACTGGTCCAATAGCTCGATGTATACGGCAAGTAAACCAAAACTCTCGCGCGGCTTCCCAAACGAACGACTTCCTGTACCGGCGTCAGGAAGACATGTGAGTGCGAGACGCTGCTTGTGGAACTCAGAGGGTTAGGGTTGAAAGACCGTACTTGGGCTTCCTTGCACTGGATAGTCGCAACGTAGCTTTCACGCTCTAGGCTGGTGATCTGGCATTGATCTTTGCAGGCCTTCCGCCTGCTGAATGAAGCCATCTTGCTGACCTCCGGCGGAGCTACTGTCGCCGGTACTTTGTGTAATATATAACCGCCTGACGTCGTCGGTTTTAAACTCATTTCGGCACTCCAGACACGAAGAGATATCGCAGTCGGTTATCAATTTCTTGACGTATGACAAGTAATAAGTATATGAAATTGCATAGAGTAAATGCCATCAGATGTACGACCACCTGCCTCCACAAAGGAAGAGAGTTCGAATTGAAGGAAATCAACAATCCAAGTCGTACCTGGGCAAGTTGGGTTTCCCGGTGTCCAGCACCTCAGCACAAACAGCAACACCAGCCAGGGGTTATTACAACTCACTTGTCATGTTGTTCGAGGTTGATCAACACGCGCCTTTGGGATGGTGATGAAGGTGCTATCCAAGAAATATAACTCCGCTTATCTGAGTTCGAATGTCCGCTTATGTAAAGGATGATGGGGACTGTCTTTCTGAATTCCTTCTCATGGTCATCATGGCCAATGTTGAGATCTTTCTATGCTGCTCTAAAATGGAGGCATTCTCCATTCTCTCAATACCCCATAGTGATATCGAGAGGCTTTCCCTCTTTCCATTTCCATGGATCCGATACGTTATGTATGCCATCTGTGGCGCCCGTGGTGATCTTTTCAAAACACCTGATGGTCCCAAGGTGGATTACCACAAGACCGCAATTCCAGATGGGGAACATGGGTATTATTATAAACCTTTGGGTAAGCTTTCATTTTGTGTCTCAGATTGCTGTTCACAGTGTCTCGACTTGTCCAGGAGATTGTGCCTTTGTAGATTTTCAAGGTCTGAACGACATAGTCACAGTTACTGCACGGACACAACGCAGCAGCGATTTCAGAAAGAAGATCATAGAACGAGATGGACCTGCCTGTGTTGTTACAGAAGCGGACGAAGGGCACTGTGATGCAGTACACCTAATTCCCAGGTCCAAGGGCGACGAAGTAAGATTTGTGGTCAGTTCCTATAAGCATCGGATGACGTTGTTTTCCAGTACATTGCGAGAGTGAGAGAACTTCGTTCTCCAGAAGATGAAGATGAATTATCATCGATTGATGACATAACGAATGGAATATTGCTGCGGAAGGACCTGCATATGGCCCTTGGTAAAGGGGATGTTGCTTTGATAAAGGTGTGAAACATTGTTACTTCATATTTAGGTGCCGCTCTAATCAATCTTAGACCCCAAATTACGGGCTGGATCCTGAACACATAGACAGATTCAAGCGAGGTTTCTCGGGCCCTGTCATCACCCTTCAACGTTTGAAGGAGCCGAAGGATTACGACCCTATAACGTTGGAAGCCTACCACCAAATTGGACCTGTACGTCCTGGCGTTGCCTTCGATCATGGTGCAAATGTCGATGCACACTTCCAAGGCAAAGAAGCGCTACCCCCTACCTTCATCCTCGACTATGTCTATGGTGTTGCTGCATACAAATCCTGGCGCAGCGTAAGTGGTGGCGTGCCCAAAATAATGAAACAATACCACGAGAAAAATTACGCACATATTTCACCTCCCAAGAGGGAAGATGGCAACCCAGGTGCTTCATCAATCTGTGCCAATGAGAGTGATCTGGCGAAAGCCATGGATGAACTCAATACGGTTTTAATGTACATACATGGAATTAGCCCAGAAGAAGCTGCGGATCGCCGGGAGAGAGAAATAGAGCAGGAGGAGCGGGCAGCTCAGGAAGCGGGCCGAAAGAAAGTGATGGAATGGAGGGATCATCTGGGCATCTTCTGAGATGTGTTCATTGTTCATCATTTTGTCACGACCACCTGATCGAGCTGGTGTTCGTTTGATGTGTGACTTTGCAACGAGCGCGAGGAGGAACAGCTTGACGCTAGTAGTTGAGCCTTTGGACATAATACCTCAGCTCGAGACTTCATCAAGAATATGGCGCCGCATACAACATGACATGTCCTCTCTTCCTGAGGTTCCAGCGCTTGAGGATTCGAACGACTCTGAACGAAAATACCACTTTGGAGGAGGGCCATCGACCCGCCTCTCCTTTGCAATCGACTCATGCACCACAACACCATTTGCCACGAGCACCTCTAGCTCAGCCCGCTTTGCCTCTCGCGAGCTGTGCCAGTCGGTTCCGATTGGCGTTCTCCCTCGACCGGGAGCTTGTCCGACCGCTCGCGGCTGTCTGCTCACGGTGTTGAAGTCGGTGAGGACGGCATGGAGATAACATGTCGCTTGAGGAGGCTTTGCGGCCTCCCAGCGCCGGCGGTCCCCCCTTTCCGTTGGAGCTTTCCGTTGGAGGACAGGCCGACGATGGACATTCAAAACAAACACAGCTACTCTGTCAGTCTCAGGTCGGAGCGCAAGGTGTGCAATGTCCTCTGACTTGTCAAAGCCCCTCAACCAACCCATAGTTTACAGTCCAGTCTTTTCGACAGGATGCGAGATGTGTCGTTCCGAAGGCCTCGCATGCGTACGCCCTCTCTCACGCGGACCGGTTCCAGTCGTCCTCTTCCTCGAATTCAACGCCTCACACCCGCGAGTCCCTCGGACAGGCGCAGATGAACAATGCCCCGTTGCTTAGTGTGTTCTCCATTCATTCCACACGCGGCGTCTCACAACTCACATGTCTTCCTGACGCCGTTACAGGAAGTCGTTTGGGAAACCGTTGGGAGAGAGTTTGGTTTAGATTGGACCAGGGCATCGGTTTTCAAGATCGGGCCTCCGACCATGAAAGACGGATGGAAGCATCGCATGAGACATGTTCCACTCTTCGGCGGGAGGTCGAAAACGAGCACCGTCTAGCAGAGGAGTATCATGACGAGTTGGACGACAAAGGCCGAGAAATAGAGGCGCTGACTGCGGCGCTTCGTAATGCTACGACGAGAGCAAGCGGGAGCAGGAGCGGTCCGGTGCCCTCATTGCACTTGCGTCTTAGAACGTCGGTAAGTATCGGTCACCCTTTTCCTTTACGACTTTCGCGCAATACCGATTGGTCGGCTAACTTTAGGAGATTAAACACAGTGCTCAGATCAAACCACTGAACGGCGAACCTTAACCTCAAGGTACTTTGGCTGGAAGCAGCAGCACCGGGAGCGACCTAGGACGTGTCCTACGCGCATACCCATCATGGGAAACAATCTTTGATCACATCCGTCGTACGAAATTGCACTGGACCACAACAAATGTATCTAGGAGCTCAATGCCTCGATATCCACGAGTGGGATATCCTGGATAATGACCTACTCGATCAAGCCCCGACGCACGACGACGTGTAGGACATTGCGATACATCCGACATTCACAAGTAGAGCCTTTTGTGACAGCTTCGGCACCAGCTCCCCATTCACGCGTACCCCGTCTCTCGACACACTAACAATCCAGCATCCACCTAACCCAGTTACAAGTGCCATGTCCACCACTCAAACAGCACCACAATGACTTCTACTACTAACCCCGCTGCGCAGGTCCCGGACGCTTGAGCCTGAATGGTTGCTGGCCCCACCATCTCCAATCGTTTGGGAGGTCTCAATCGTGTCATGTGTCGGAACACTGGAGGATCTGGACCAACCAAAAGGCCTGGAGGACCACAAGGACCTCCCGCGGGGCAGCAAGCTCCGGGCTCAACCCAACCCGCAAGACGTCAAAGTCATTGCACCACTCCCCGCCGTCTTTAACGGAGATCGTGCGAAATCTGACCCATTCATTCACCAGATGCGGAACTACATTCGGATCAACCACGTACCCGGCATGGACTCCTCTTACGTGCATGTATGTAGGCCTCGCCCTCACGCTCATTCAGACCCCAATGTGGATGAATGGTCGGATCGACGGGATTGACGCTGCAGACGATATCCCTTGGGTTTGGACCAATTTTTGGTCGGGTTTCGCGCCCAATTCCATCAAAAGGCTCAGCTCGCCAAGACCAGATTCCCGCGCAGTGCCAAGTGAACTTGAAGGTGCGCCTTTAGAGGGGTTGTGGGAGCCTGTAAACTTGATACCTGCACGTTTTAGTTACATTTGAGACGACGACGAACACGCCCTCCAAGTCCTCGTTCTTGGCATCCTCAATATTACACAGGGAGGGAGACATCCTTTACCCTATGCACCTCCGATCGCTCCACGCTACAAGCACTCCAGGGAATCGACGTTGCTTACTTGGTGGCAAAAAGCACGTCAACTTGACCTTCATGCATACTCGTGACCCCGTACTTCAGCAAGGCCATTTGGCCTTCCCAGAGAGTTCTTCTAAAAGTAATGGGAGCGTCCCGGAATTCGATTTGGATGGCAACTTCCGACCTGGGCGTTGACGACAATTTCCAATCTGATCCAAATCTCTCTCGGGCGCCAAGGGGAGGCCAAAGCGTAGTGAAAACTGATTGCGGCAAATGTGGTAAACTCATAGCTCAAAATGTGTGATAAGCCATTCCAACGGGTGCTGATTTGTGTGTGCCTGTGAGATAGTCATCAGGAAAATCTGGAAAAAACTTAGCTGACTAAACATGCTTATTATATATCTCAACAGTTTCTCAACAGATTGCCTTGAAACTTTGACAGTAGAACCTTATATGTTGTATCTAGGTGCAGCTAAAATATGGGAGCCTAATACTTAGTTTTTCTTGAAATGTTGATTTTTGGGTGGTGACATGAGTGCAAAACTTTGAACTGCCATATCTCAACTGTTTCTGAACCAATTGACTTGAAACTTCGACAGTGGGATCCCATGTACTGTATCTAGGTGCAGCCCAAGAGTTGGGGTCTGATTCTTAGTTTTTGAAGTTTCAGTTTTTGGGTGTGATGTGAGTTCAAAATTTCGATCTGCCATATCTCAACCGTCTCTCAATAGATTGCCTTGAAACATGGGACAGTGGGACCTTATATACTGTATCTAGGTGCAGCAAAAATATGGGAGCCTAATATTCAGTTTTTGAAGTTTCAATTTTTGGGTGCCGAGCTGCATGCAAAATTTCGTACTGCCATGTCTCAACCATTTCTCAATGGATTGTCTTGAAACTTGGACAGTGGAACCTCATGTACAGTAGCTAGATGTTCACTTGTTGGATGTTCACATTTTGGGGTGCCAACCCCAAGCATGATAATATTACATTATCCCTACAGCTGAATCCATCCATGATATGATATGACTATTACAACTGTACCGCACGAGAAGGGCACATTTAAGTTCATGGGGCTGGACAAGGACTGAGGGAAGAGTGAAAGAGACAAAATTGAAATGATGACACAAGGTGTGCATTGAGGCAGCAATAGGCATTGGCATGGGTACATGTGCATGTAGCTTCTTCAGTGAGTCTTCGGCCTTGCATGTGTGTGATCTCATTGTCACAAAGGGGGGTGTGCATGTTCTGAGGTGTTGCCATGCATTGGAATGTGGGCACAGTGCAGGGAAGCAGGAGGGAGGAGTGTGCTTGCGTTGTGTGTCAAATGTGTCATTGCAATGTGGTGTTGCCAGGCGTCAGCTGTGTTGCTGATATTGCTGCTGCTGCTGTTGTTGTTGTCATTGATCCAGGTGCTGCTGTCATGGCAGAGGCTGAGGCATGGTCATTTGAGGCAATGGGGTGGCGAGAGGCAAGGGCGTAGGCGATGGTGTTATGGAAAGGCGTGAGCGTCTGAGGGGGTGACTTGCATGTTGCTCATGCTGTCATCTTGTGGGTGTGGTGATGAGGTCTTTGCCACTGCAGGTGATGGCAGTGCTTGTGGGTGAGGTTGTACGTATGGATGGGGATGCAGTGGAAGGGGAGTGGTGTGGTGTGGTGCTTGCATCGGCAACTTCTCCTGTGGCGACATCATGGTGGCGGCTGGTGATCTTTCTGTGGGGCGGCGTCGAGGTAATGATGGGCAATGCTGGACATGTGGAACCGCAGGGACAATGGGAGCGGGTGATGTGAAGGCATGACATTTCAGCAACTGTACCCACTGTTACAGGGCAGGGTGGGGAATGCGGCAGCGTGGGTTTTGCCTGGAGTCACGTAGAAGCATGGCTGTGTGCATGCATATGTTGGGCAGCAGAGAGGTGATGTCCTGCCAGGCAGGAGAGCGGGTAAACATGCGCACACACAGAGGGGGTCCAGGGGGTGTGATCCATTCATTGTGAAGGGAAGTAGGATGTTCACATCCACAGAAAGTGCTGAAGAGTGTCCTGCTAGTGAGAAGGGACAAGTGTGACGTGTCCAGAGTGATGTCACTCAGAGGTGCCTTGGACTCCGATGTTGAGGATGCAAGAAGTAGACCTGTCTCTTCAAAGGTCTCCCAGATTGCCGTCATTTGATATAAATCATCCTGCTTCCTGTTGCAGTTGCCTCCAGGAGAGACCTGGGTGATACAGACTGGGTGGGATCAGCCAAAGGTACACGCACGATGTCACCACCACTTGGATAAGCAATACGTAGATTCAAATAGCGTGAGAATGTGCGAGTAAGCACTCCAAGTGCTAGCATGCACAAGCAAAAATCTGGAACCATGATTGCAAATACAAGACTACAGATAGGAAAACAAGAGAGAGACAAGCAATCCAACTTATTCCTACATAGGTCTCCTGGTGCTTTTCTTATAGCTCATCCCTTCTCACCAGCAGGACACTCTTTGGCGCTTTCTGAGGATGTGAACATCCTACTTCCCTTCACAATGAATGGATCACACCCCCTGGACCCCCTCAGTGCGTGTGTGTGTTTACCCACTCTCCTGCCCGGCATGACATCACCTCTCTGCTGCCCAACATATGCATGCACACAGCCACACTTCTATGCGACTCCAGGCAAAACCCATGCCGCCACATTCCCCACCCTGCCCCATAACAGTGAGTATGGTTGCCAAAATGTCATGCCTTCACATCGCCTGCTCCCATCGTCCCTGCGGTTCTGCATGTCCAGCATTGCCCATCATTACCTCGATGCCACCCCACAGAAAGATCACCAGCCGCCACCATGATGTCACCATAGGAGAAGTTGCCGATGCAAGCACCACGCCACACCACTCCTCCCCTTCCACTGCATCCCCATCCATATGTACAACCTCACACATGAGTGCTGCCATCACCTGCAGTGGCAAAGACCTCGTTGCCACACCCACAAGATGACAGCATGAGCAACATGCAAGTCACCCCCTCAGACGCTCATGCCTTTCCATAACACCATCGCCTATGCCCTTGCCTCTCACCACCCCATTGCCTCAAACGACCATGCCTCAGCCTCTGCCATGACAGCAGCACCAGGATCAATGACAACAACAACAGCAGCAGCAGCAATATCAGCAACATGGCCGATGCCTGGCAACACCATGTCGCAACAACACATTTGACACACAACGCAAGCACACTCCTCCCTCCTGCTTCCCTGCACTGTGCCCATGTTCCAATGCATGGCAACACCTCAGAATGTGCACACCCCCCTTTGTGATGATGAGATCACATGCACACAAGGCCGAAGACTCACTGAAGAAGCTACATGCACATGTACCCATGCCGATGCCTATTGCTGCCTCAATGCACGCCTTGCATCATCATTTCTGTCTCTTTCACTCTTCCCTCAGTCCTTGTCCAGCCCCATGAACTTAAGTGTGCCCTTCTTGCGTGGTACAGTTGTAATAGTCATATCATATCATGGATGGATTCAGCTGTAGGGATAATGTAATATTATCATGCTTGGGGTTGGCACCCCAAAATGTGAACATCCAACGAGTGAAACATCTAGCTAACATCTAGCTACAGTACATGAGGTTCCACTGTCCAAGTTTCAAGACAATCCATTGAGAAATGGTTGAGACATGGCAGTACGAAATTTCACATGCAGCTCAGCACCCAAAAATTGAAACTTCAAAAACTGAATATTAGGCTCCCATATTTTTGCTGCACCTAGATACAGTATATAAGGTCCCACTGTCCACGTTTCAAGGCAATCTATTGAGAAATGGTTGAGATATGGCAGATCGAAATTTTAACTCAGATCACACCCAAAAACCAAAACTTCAAAACCCAAGAATCAGACCCCAACTCTTGGGCTGCACCTAGATACAGTACATGGGATCCCACTGTCGAAGTTTCAAGTCAATTGGTTCAGAAACAGTTGAGATATGGCAGTTCAAAGTTTTGCACTCATGTCACCACCCAAAAATCAACATTTCAAGAACTAGATATTAGGCTCCCATATTTTAGCTGCACCTAGATACAGCATATAAGGCTCTACTGTCAAAGTTTCAAGGCAATCTGTTGAGAAACTGTTGAGATATAGCAGTTTTATGTTTGCACTTGAAATGACATCCAAAAATGGCAAGTGCAAGGTCACGTGAAAACGACAAATAAGCATCTTAAACCACTTATTGTTGTTTTCAGATAACATGACATGCTGGAAATTTGAGAAAGAAAAGGGTTGGTAAAAAGAACTTCATGTCTCTCACCAAATTCTAAACAAAAATCATAAAAAATCGCCCATTGGAACCAGAATGAGAACTAGCTTCTAAATGTAGGGTACCAAGAATAAAAAATAGACATGTTGGAGATGTCAAAATTAGTAAGTGGTGTGGTGTGTCTGGGGATGTGTGGGTGAGTAAGAGTGAAACTTTTGGACTGAGGAAGTGAGCATCAACTGAGGGACTAAGGTGAGAGTTGAAACAAGAACCACTAGGTGCAACTTCAAGGAAAAGGGTTGAGGGTCCATCCAAAGAGGGCTTTCAAGATATGGGCAGTCAGATTAGGAGAGGACACAACACACACAGATCACATATTTCATGCTAGGTATTTATACTAAAAGGAATTGTCAAGATTTTGGAAGAGAAGTGGGGAGAAGTGGTGAAAGAGGGAGACATAGGACAAGACATGTATGGGATGTGTAGAGTGAGACTTCATTGAGGTGGCAGAGTATAGTGATCAGAGGTGGGCAGGAGTAGTGTAAGGTAAAGGAAAACAAAGGCGATCAAAGGTATGAAAGAGAAATGAAATGATTGTAAGATGAAAGAAAATATAGGTACTGGTAAGGAATAGTGCTTCAAAGTCCAGTCAAGTCCAGTTTTTCCCACAATTTTGGTGTGACTGTGACCATGACTGGCTGCTGGTTTGCCTAATCCTCAGAAAACCAGACCAGACTGCACATGACTGGTTACACGTGGTCATTTGCAGTCAATTGACCAGTTCAGACCAGTCCCAACCAAAACTGGAGGATGACCGGTTGAAACCAGTTCTTGACCCAGGAACAGCCACACTTGCCTCACCTTTTGTTATGGCATCGCGGCCATAAGAGCGTTAGCTCAGGGGTCAGTGGGGCCAAGTCCCTGTGACTTGGTTCAAGGGTTCAGTGGGGCTGGCTCAAAGAGACCGGATCAGAGGTTTAGCATCTCAAGGTTTTAGTCAGACAATGACTCAACCCACAGACAGAGTCGATCTTCTGGTTTCACAGAAGAGGAGGACGATGAGAGAGAAGCAGAGGAGGAAGAGGAACACAAAGGTTCCTTGTGGTGAGCTCAAGTCAAGCAGAGTATAGGCCAGCACAAGCAAGTTGTAATTGAGAGAGGATACAGGGCAAGGGATGCGACAGGAAATGGGACAAAGCTAAGCTTGGGGTATTCCCCAGCTTCTACAGGTGCTTAAATACTGTATGTAGCGAGGCTGTACAGTACTATATGTGGAACAATAGATAAAAGTGAGCCAATAGCAAAAGAGACCTAACAATAGATAAAACAATAGATGAAACACAATGAGTGAAACTGTCACCGACTGGGGGTGGTGTCGCTGACAAATTGTTTCACGTGTGAGATGTGCGCACTGAGTCGAGCGAGATGACGAGTTCTTGCAAGAATCGGGGATCTTGGTGACAACACAGCAAAGGCTAGTGTGTACCGCGGAGTGGAAAGACAACGGATAAGTCTTCGCGTTCGAAGACTTAGGAGATAGGAAGAATTTCTGAGTCGTTTGCTTGATTCCCTGCAAGCCTACAGTCCCGAAGCTGAATCCAGTGATATTTCACAAGAGAACAAGCTTAGAGCTTGTTCTCTTTTACAGACAGGTTTATATAGACATTTGTATCCTATATCAAATAGTAGACACAAGGTAATGGTGAGGCAATCGGAACTAGGACACACTGGAAGGTGCTGGTACATGCGAGGCTAAGTGAGTCATAAAATGCGCGGGAATTGTGAGGTCTGTCTGGGTAGGCTTGTCCGGTTGCCGGTCCGGTCCGAAGAGCCGGTTCTTGTGACAGAAACAATAAGGGCCATCAGCGTCAAGGGATGAAACTGTAACCAAGGGGATGGGGGTGAAAGTAAAGAACAATAAGGAGTAATTTAGGGACGAACCAAAAGAGGGGTGGATCACAACATCATGCCCCCCTCATGCTTAGTTCTCCAGACTAATTGGTCTCAGGGCCTGACTCACGGAGCTCATCACCTTCGACTTCTGGCCACGCGCTCTGGGACCCTATTGCTCTGGGACAAAAACCTCTATAACACTGGTGGGTCCTCCTGAGAATACAATCCACCTGACTGCTGCAGTTGGTATGGGGTTTGTTGCAGTCCTTGTTCCAGTGACCTCTAGTGTTGCAATGTTTACAAACATGTTGTCATTTCTGGAGTTGGTGACGCTGCGCTTTGGTCATACACGCAGGGGTGAGAGGGGTGTTAGGAGTACTAGCGTCATTGGAGAACATTTGAGGAAAGTGGGAGGGTGAGCCCATAGGGGCATCGTTTTGGGACTGATCAACAACACGAGGGAGGAACTCGAGAGGGGGGGTCAGGGAGAGAGGAGGGCGAGTGGGTAATGGAGGAGAAGGAGAAGTGGGCGGTTCTTTTGACTCCTCAATTTTATCGTAACTTCCTGCTAGTGAGTAATATGGCCCGGTGTTGCGGGTGAGACCTCCATCAGTCATTAGGTTATCAAGTTGGTGACGAACTCGGACAGAAGTGTTGTTGGCCCGAATGTGGCTGTGGATGGTGGCGGTTTCTTTGGTGTGAGACTGGATCTCATGGAGTCGGTCAGTGAGTTGCCCTTGAAGGACATTCAGGGCCCCTTGGATAGAGATGCGCTTTCCCTCTAAAACTTTTAGTTGAAATGAACTGACACAAAGGCAGTAGACATCGGCAAGAGCACCAGGGTTGTGGAGGTTTTCAAGAGCCTGGGTAATGTCGAAATGGAAAGGGTGGTCCTCAATTAGGAGGCGGAGGTCAGAGGCAATGATGGAAGGATGGGGGGCAGAGACAACGGGTTGGGCGATGAGCTTTTCTCTGTAAGTGGGTTCTCCTTGACCCATAGTTCCTAGAAGCATGGGTTTGTCATTGTATAAAGTGATGTGTAAGTAAGGTAGCAGGTGTTTTCGCCCATTAATGTTAATGTAAAAAGGGGGAACATGCATGTAAGGTTCATAAACAAACCAAGGGGGGCCAGGGTGAGTGGGTCTGCTTCGGTTGGGGTTGGTGAGGGTGTTCCTTCTTGGATGGTGAGTGGGGTTGAGGGTAGTGGCAAGGTCTTGGAGCTCGGTCTCATCTGGGACAATGAAGGTTCATTGGTCAATGATATGTTGGATTGCTTCGGGTGAGAGGGGTTCTTGTTTGATAGTGGGGGAGGGGGTGAGAATAGGTAGAGGGGTTGAACTAGGAGTGGGGGACATGGGAGTATTGTAGGCAGAGGTAGCATGTTCATGGTGCCAGGCTGACCACTCTGAAGGAGTAGGGGTATTTAAGGGAACTGATCGTACAATGTGATTCCATACCAAGTCCGTAAGTACTGCCCTTTGTATGGATAAATGAAACTCAGAAAAACGGGGGTCTGTCATAAGTAATTGAAATCTGCAGAAGTTGCCAGGGAAGAGAATCCCAGAGAAGAGTTGTTCCTTGGTGGCTATGTTAAAAATGGTATGTCCATGGTTGGGGATAGTGGGGTCATTGACTGAACAAGAAGGGGGATTACACGAATTGACCTGGGGGAGTAAAGTACATTGCTGTATTGTTAGTCTTTGAAACTGGTGAGCCTTCAAAGCCATTACTCAAAGCCGAGCGCCATAACAGAAGGGCTGGTGACAAATCCCCATCAGGAGCACTGTTGGGAGCATCATCAATCTTATGGCGGGGTTTCTTTGCAGCTGAGGGCTTGTTGGACGACACCTTGGCTTTACCTTTCCCCTTTGATGACTTTTGAGATTTAAGGGGTTTGGTCTTTGAAGGCAACATATCGGCGATCTAAAATCTGTGTTAACAGAGGCGACAATCCAGTGGACAAAGACTCACCTCATCACACATGATCTCAGTGATGGTATTATCACTCTCGCTACTGGAACCCAAGGACATGGTCAAGGCATATGGCATGTCTTCAGGAACAGATAGCACCTCATGCCTGTGTTTGTTATATTTTCTCCAATGAGGCCATGGATGCGAGTCTGATTCAGAAGATGCTTGCTCAGCTTCAATGATTTTCTGCATCTGTGCAGTGTTCTGGGTTCATTGATTTTGTGCTGAGGAGCCTTTAGCATGTGAGGAAGAGAACAGAGCAGAAACTTACCAGTCTGAACTGTACTTGCGGATGTGATAGGTGTGTCATCATCCTTATCATTGAACCACACAATGTCTGATGCATCTTTTAGAGTCCCATCAGGTCACAAGGCACATTGATCAGTAGCTGTCCACAATCCTCAGATTACATTGTCATGGATGAATGTTGTACTTACCCTCTGAACTACCTCCAATCATCATGACGTGCAGCTGGAGGTGTGACAATGGGCGAATGGGGTGAAAACGAGAGCAGAGTGGAGGTTTTCAATGCACCAAAAAAAAATCTGTTGAGTAGATCCCTGAACACAAAATCAGCTTGCAAAGAGATTACCAATGTGGCAAAGGACCCACCTAATCCTGCATGCTGCACTAAAAAAAACATCATTGTACAATGATCACCCCTTCCCAGCATTGCAATGGATCGAATTTTGGCACCTGAGTATTAACAAACAATCCAGTGATGATCAGTCCAGCCTAAGCTGTTAAAACTCACGAAACTATACAACTAAGAGAGAGAAGCATACATATTGCAATAGATGGCTGAACATTGAGCATGGGACACTGGACAGTGAAACCTGGGTGTTTATTGGTGTGTGTCATCAGCAAGGCAAGTTGTTTGTGACAGTTGTTTTTTGTCACAGTGACAATGCCACAACCAGGTGACATTGGCAACATGTGGTCAAGAAATACAGTATATTCCAAATCTAGACTACGAAGTACCCATACAGTATGATGGCCATACACAGCCATCAACTGACAGGTCTCAACAGGTAATACCTGTCCCGTACCTGTACCATATAAACTCTGCAGTGGTCAGCAAACGGGACGGGTACAGGTCCTGTAATATGGGTCCCATACACCCATACATACACAGGTACGGTGCACAGCCCTAGAGAAACCTAGACACCAGTAATACTCAACCAGTGGATGAAGGTCCTCATCAGGAGCTAAAGAGAATATCAACTGAGATTGGGAAATAGGGTCCTGAATCACATACGCAATGGTTTGTGTTGGTTTCCCCATGGCATGGGTTGGACAAGTGATGTGAGAGCGTTAACCATGATGTGATTTCCGCTTCAAGTATTGGTACAATGGCGAAAAAAAAAAAAGTCTCTGGGGTCCTTGATCACTTTTCTCACTCAGACGCTTACCAATGTGTGGCGTCTTCACTTCATGCAGAAACAGGGACAGCCAGCATAACAAGCTGGCCGGTCCCTGTTGCCATAAGCAATGGCTTCTCTTGCGCCAACATCCCCCTCGCTCAGGCTACCTCGCCTGACCAGAGCCACAGCATCGTGCTTTGCAGCTCCTACCAGCACGACGACTGGCGCCGCTTGCATCTCAATGACACCGTCAAAGACGCCCTCTCAAAGATCCTCAGGTTTGGCTTCGACATCGACCGCGTTGAGGTCAAGCCTGCTACCGCCCAAACCCTTCGCGATCAGATCCTCGCTTGGGCCAAGCACATTTTTGGCAAGATTCCTGGCTACACCAACTGGCAGGATATCTATGCCTTCACGTTCGACGCCCTTTACGTCGCCGACGTGGTCCCTGGCAGTGACGACACTCCCATCGGCACCGAGGCCGATCTCGTTGCCGATCTCAAAGACTTCGCGTTAGAGCATGACTATGCCTTGCAGAGCAAGGCAATCGAGAAGGAACACCTTGCTGACCACAATCTCTCTCTCGGCAAGGCGCGTACCCGCCAGGATATCCTTGACAACATTGCCGCCCGATACACAGCTGCTAATCCCATGCCCCCTGCCCTCGCCCTTCTCTTCTGCAAAATCCGCTACACCTACAAGCTGCGCAAATGTCTTCTCGGTCAGGTCGGCTATTACAATGGCTCGCTCAAGCTTGCCGCCGACATGGACGACAACTTCGAGTACCACATGTACTTGATCCAGATGAAGCTGCGCTGCCCGGATCGCCTCCACAAATTCAAGGCTCCCAAGGCGATGGCCTACTACACCACTGACACGACCAGCCTCCTCTCCTGGAACAACCAGTTCTCCTACTCCTACAGCTATGATGAGTTCGGGCCGCAGCAGATGCCCATCTTCGGGATCAACTTTATCGAGCGCAAGCTCGTCGAAGTTCTCCGCCTCGACGCAGACAGGAAGAAATAGAAGGGTCTTTGCACTCTGTTGGATTGGGATTTGCAGGATCCTGCTTGTGTCGCCGAGCTCAATCACATCAAGACTGAATTCGTGTCTGTTGACACAGCAGGTAAGCCTCCTCACTTTCGCTCTCCTTCCCTAGTTTCATCCATCTAATCACATTCACAGCTGGCGCAGGTCTTCCAAGCGCTGCCGGCCATTTCCTTGGCGGCAACCTCACTCTTGCCGACTGCGGCTTCCACATCCTCACCCTTCCCCGCATCATCACTATCATGAGTCACGACGAGACCAAGCGGAAGGCGTTCTACACGCTCTTTCTTAGCCTCACCTGGTCCGACACGCCTCTTCGCAAGGGGGAGGACCCATTCGCGGAGGAATACCAAGTGCGCGCGAAGGGATAGCTCAGGACGGGAATCCCTATCGAGTATGATCTCGCCCACCTCAAAGACGACGACGTCAAAGACCCCAGGATCGCCGGCGACCGCCCTGCCCTCCTCACTCTCAATCTCGCGCGCTACTATCCACACGTCGTTGGCCTTGCGGCCAACGTCATCCTCACCCCGGAGACGGCCGGTGCCAATTATCGCCGCAAACTCCAGCGCCTGAGCGAAGCCCAGTTGGACGAACTCTTCGGCAACCTCGCCGCCTATCCCCGCACTGCCAGCCTCGCCGTCAAGATCGACGCCGTCGTCAAGCAAGCCGTTGAAGCCGCCCAGGACTGGCAGACCCGCGCGGTTGAGAACCACCGCCCCGTCTACACCGGCCCCAGCGGTTATGTGCTCAGCTATTCTCGTATCTTCCTCAGCAACATCGATCCGCAGGGCTGCGCCAACGCCAACCACTCCACCCTCGAGCAGCTTCGCCTCACCTTGCTCGCCGCTTTGATCGGCTTCAATCAGCACCACACCTATGACGAGTGCATGGTCGCCTCCCACGGATTGACCCACGGCGACGTCACGCTCAAATATACGGATCGCGTCGGCTACCGCGACATCATCAATTCCACCGACTCGTTCGTCCGCAACAAGGTCGGCAAGCCATTGCTTGGGGCGATCATCGCGATCGGCAAGCAGGTCATCGCGAACTTCGAAGAGCATCAAGCCGCTCTCACCCCTCCTCTGCCCCACCTGGGCCCTCTCGTTGCGCAATGGTTCAACGACACGACCGACCGCGTCTTCCCGGAGGCGGAGTAGAATGACGACTCAACCCGCTAGATTGAATAAACGTTGTTGTCATTACCATCTAAAGAAACACATCATCTGTGATCCAAGAGCAAAAAATACATTCCGCCATAAGAAACTATTTCATCGTTCGTTTTTTCCCTCACAGTCTTTTATACGCAATACTGAGGTCAGTACTACACATCCCTTTACACTTCATTTAAAGCTAATAGTGTACATAGTTATAATCCTACAGCTCCAACAAAGGGCAACTGAGGGGCAGCTGGAATGGTGCGCACTGGACAACATACATGTGGATTTTGAAGTGTACACCACCTATGTTCATCAGCATGTTCTCTGCACATTCTAAGTCCAGTTAGCAACACCATTTGCACCTTCTATCTCTATGTGGCGTGCCAAGATAGGGAAGGCAAAGTGCAAGATGAAATTCGAGTGACGCTCGCGCTTCGGTTCTATTCTATTAAAGTTGTGGCGATTATGTATAAAACTAAGTAAGCATAAATAGTTGATATAAACGGTTGGGTTCGAGGAAGTTAAGTTTAGAATGGAAATCGTAGAGTACAATCGATATCAATATCCGGCCTGCACGTGGTACCATCAGCACCAGTATTGCCGCAACAAACTCAAATAACACAGACATACCCGGTAGATATTGGGTCTGGATCAGGGTCGCGGTCCTCGTTTGATGAGATAATGCGAGCACGCCTCCTCTTATAATGTGTGGGCGGTGGTGTTAGGGCAGGAGTACAAGATGGTGGGGAGATTAGGGCATCCAAGGTAGTGGATGGGCATATTGACTCGTGTGCTAGGAGGTTCTCGGCGGTCGGGATAGGATGGATGATAGACAGTCGCACCAAGGTGTCATGGGGCCTGGAGGAAGTGGGTAGGTGGCAGGAGACATATTGGGGGTTTACGCATACCGCATCCTCAGGTACGTCACTGAGCAGTATCGAACCCGCCTCATCAGAGTGAGACGGGTTCCGTGTGGAATTTACGAGGGTTCTGTCGTCCGGACCTATGTCGACTTCGGAGCTGGTGCTGGTTGGCGAAGGCAAGACATCATTGGAACCAAATGGGTCCCGGTGACGACGCAGGGACGCGAGCATGTACCTGTTCCAGAACACTGCGGCTGCGTTGGCTGAAAAGAGATGCGTGAGCTGGGCGAGGCGGGGTAAGGGGACACGCATCACGTGGCAGAGAAAACGAAAACTGAATGGAATTATGGAAAAGAAGAACGAACGCAGACACCACACAGCAGCCGGCGTGTCTTATTATATATAGCACCGAGGGCAGGACTCGTGGCTGTGGCTGCGAGCTTTAAACGTGGCTTGCCCCATGGCAAATGTGATGTGGTGTGGACTTAAGATGTTGCCAGCCTTATCCGACGTCACGTGGCCAGGCCGGCTATACGTTCGAACCATACGACGAGGGCTGCGACACGACGCACTGCGGCGTCGCTCGTACTGAGGCGCAGGTCTGGTCGCAGGTACATGTCGGCTGGTACAGATGTGCGCGGCATCGTCCGATAACAGATTTTTGCACGCGAGCGGAGGTTTGTTGACGCTGTGATGACGGGGATTGGTGCACCGCTACCGCCTTTCGCTGGTGTGGCCAGGACGTCTAACAGAAGTAGAGGTCAGCCTGCGCAAATACTAATGGCGGAGATCGTGCGTGCTGAGGAAACAGGGTGCGCTCACTTTCAAAGTAGACCACATCGCCGCGCCGTATGCCAACTGCTTCCTGCATTGCGCCGCCCCATGTCTCCGCGATCTCTCGCCACGCAGTGAGCTTGCGAATCGTACTTGCTTCGTCGCTCACGATGAGGCGCAGCACGGAGATAGAATGCCCGGTGTCCGGCCCACGACGCACAGTCACCTCGTCCGGCCCATCGACTTCCAGCACTGCGAGTAGTAGACACGTCTTCCCTTCCGCGGAGCCAAGCATCGAAAGTGTGCTTAGCGAAAATTGAAAGTCGGGGAACCGTGCGATCGACGATGTATCAGAATAGGTGTAGATGTAGATGTCTTCTTGCGTCTCGAATTGTTCTGCCACGACGATGTTGGGCGCGAAATTGAAGCGTGCACCGAATGTCTGTTCATGGAATTGTTCTCACATTCAGATTGGGTCATTTCAGCCCAGGTTAAAGGGGCCATTTGATCTAAGAATGAGAAAGGAGCGTTTGTGATGAGCACCTACCACAATCATAAGGGGATGAAATGAGCTGGCCGAACCTTGTCTCCCGACGTTCATCAAGTCCTCTTCAACTATTTGAGTATCCCTTTCATCTTCATCGTTGGCGAATATGATGTTTTCGTACAAAGCTGAGAGGCGTCTTCTGGTAGCGTCGAGCTCTGAAGAAGGGTACCCATGGAAGGAGTCGTTATTCGAAACGGAAACAGCTGTAGATTCATGTGTGTGCCATTGATACAATATGCCAGCATCGCTGTGTGCGCTTGAAGATGGTGCTCCCAGAAACACGGTGTGTGAGCTTGGATACAAAGAGCACGCGGGGAATACTACGCAAAGGGGTTCAGTGATCGTGGCGGTAGCCTGCTCTCATCAACTAGGACGAGGTGATCGATCTCGGTCTCTCCGTCTATCCCTATCGCGCTCTGATTCGCGGCCTCGATCACGGCGCCCATCCCGATCTCGCTCCTGTTCCGATTCAAGGTTACGACCTCGACGTCGCTCCCGATCACCCTCTCTTCGCTCCCTTCGCCCTGGCGACCTAGAAGCTCTCCTCGATTCACTACGTGACGCGGGTAGCGAATGGGGTGACGACGACCTGTCTGATTCCCTGCGTACGAGTGGAATGTACTTGCGTTCTGGGCGGGAAGGTGCGCGCCTTCCGTTACTTCCATCGTCGAAGACTTCCCGCTCTTTTGCGCCGATTCCAAGTAGAGCGGGTCGTGAGGGAGGCAACCACGGTTCGACGATGCCTCGGTTCAGGTTCCGGCTTGCCGGCTGGCCTGGCTTCCAGCCCATGCCACGCAGCAATGCTGCCCCAAACTGAGAAACGGGGACGCGCTCGTAATCTTCTAACGTCGCCTCGTCTGGAAGTTCATCAACGTCCTGCTTGAACGCGTCGTCCTCCGTGGGTGCATGTCGCGCGGAGCCATGGTCCGTCATAGGGATGGCATCAATCGTTGGACGTTCGGAGCCGTCGTCACGCTCTGCGCCAGCGAGAAGCGCACGTATTGCACGCTGGTCCTCAGTTTCTTCTGGTTGGCCCTCTGTGGGGACAGTTGGCTCGGGTCCGACATCGGGGCCATCTGTTGTATCGATTCGGACACGTTTGCGCATCTGCAGACCTTCCATATGCGGCCCAGAGTTTATAGTATCTCTTGTCCCAAGGCCACCCACGCTCCCATCCGCGCCAGTCCCCGCCTTGCCATGAGGTGGGACGTACATCTTGCCGTTGGCAGCTTCCCGCCGCCTTCGGGCAAGCTCTCGCCAGTCACGGTTTTGGAGAGCGGGTATGACAAGAGGGCCTTGCGGCTCCGGCCTTGGAGTGGCACTACGGGAATTTTTTTAGGGACTGGGGTGAGTTGTGGACATCTATGAATAGAGTACGATGGAGTAGAGACGCACCGCTGCACACCAAACCGGTCGAAACCAGTTACGAGTTCGTCTGTAGGTTGGTCGTTTTCCTCGTCGCTAGAATTGGGGCTACCGGGAGCGCTCCTCTTCGGCGACCTGCCCGCTAGAGGACTGCCCGGTGTGCTGTTGTTGGCGCTGTAGTCTTGGGTAAGGTGGCGCGGCAGTGCAGGCAATTTAAAGCGTATATCATCAGAATCTGGGCCAGTAGAGGTGGCGCGAGATTCTGGAGTTGGTCGACGAACTGTGAAGGAGACTCTGGGCGTGGGCGTCGACATGGTTGTCAGCTTTAGGAATTCGAGGAGGATGTAGAGAGAGGAAGAGTCGTGCTACGTCATGTGATCTACCTAAAATTACTACCCCCCCGCTCGTGTGTGCGAGTCCGCGCCCACTGGGCCACTTCGTTTGCCTCTCCGCCAGTCCCGTAACCTCCTTTTTAATTCGTCACCTATTCGAACTGTTCAAGTTGCATCGAATTTATCTGTGCCGTCGATATCCTCCACTTTATGGCTTGCTGGCTCCCTTGCCAGTAGTTCCTCGATCTATTCACAGTCGCGCATCCCTTCGACTCGTTTCACAGCAACCTCGTCATAAATGTCTTGAGTGAAAGCACATTCAAAGAGATGTATGGCTTGGCCGAACGTGGGAAGATAGTACATACCATGGATGCGAGATATCACTAACGACTGGGCTTCCTCCTATGCAAATTCTATCGTTTGGGAAACAGTATCAAACTTCGAACTATCGCTGATCGTCGCCGTGTGTGTAGTCAATTCGGTTCGAGCGAAGGTAAGTGACGGTACAGAGGGGCGACGAATTTGGCTGGTATCCACAGTATACCCGTTATCCCCATGGCTGCCGGGTGAAGGATGGTCGCGGAAATAGATGCGGTTATTGAGGCTCAACAAAAGAGTGTTGGAGTATCTGGAACATGTGTTAGCGTTGCCTTGCACGTCGAGAACAACATCTCCTTCACAATTTTCCAATGATACCGGCCCTTTTTCCGACATCAGCAAGGTGAAGACATGTAACAAACGAGGGACACGGACGTAAATGTATAGTATATCTCGTTCTACGGAGACAACAACCGAGCAAGTGAGAGAGAGGACACGAGACAATTCAGTTCAACTCACAGGGAAGGCAATAAAGAGCACGAATGAAGCGATTGCCACACTAGCTAAATAAGGAACAAAATCAATATTGATATGGGGTTAGTCGAGGTATACGTACCAGTAAGAGTATTCGTCTCGATAGTGAGACGCACGATTCGGAGCATCACATAATTAGAGAATTGGCCCTGGAATACACGCGTTCGTCGTAGCTAGGTAAATCGGTCAGTCCATGCACTGAATGACATAGAGGCAGTCGCGTACAAGTAGCGTCATTGCAATGGCAATGAGAATGTCCGCAAAACCACTCGGTAGCGACCATAGCTAGTGTAGAAAACCATCAGCTGGTGCAGTGACCTATATCTAGGAGAGGATGCACACATATAGAGCTGACCGAGAAACAGCATACTTTCCTAGAATAACAGACTGAACGATGTGTCAGACCCGCCAGTGAGTACCGGAAAACAGCTGCATAACACTTTCCTTGGTTCCGCCCCAGGCTGCCCCAACCGCTTGAACTACTGCAACCTGCATCGTAGTAAAGTCAGACAGCACACGATTAGGGGGAAAGAATGAGGGAGGCCACGTACGACAGCAATAATGACGCAGAGCCATGACGGTCGTTTGTTGTTCAACGTCCAGATCCGATAGCAGAAAAATTCTTGGACGATTAGTGAAATTACTGAATCGATTATCGCAATGTCTATAGGAGCAAAGTGAGAATTCCTGAGGCGTTCCGCGTTTCCGAATCCCTCTATGAACCAATAGTGGACGTCGGCTGCCGTCAAGGCGGTTTGAGCAGTTTCCAGTAGGAAGATAAAATAGGCTGATTGAGGTTCCGTATCACTGCCGAAGCCACCGACGAATGTTAGGAAACTTGCCTAAAAGCTTATAAGCCCGTCTATCGTCTGGGAAACTGTAGCCGTAAACATCTGTCCATGCCAGAAGGTCAAAAGTGAAGCTGAACTCGAGAAGTGAGACTTGTACAAATCTGGACACAAAGAGCACCATAAAGGGCCCAGTTTATCAGAGGACCGAAAAGCTGCGCTTATCGTTGCGCTCATCAGCCGACCAAATAATAAAAATACTAGCGCACAATCGGGGTGGCTCTGGAAAGGGATCAGGGCCTTGTCCAAGGCATTCTGAAGATCAACGTACAGATGAGAAATATCAGGGGGGACAAGTGGGGATGCAGCCATTGCGGTAGCAAAGTGGACAGCCTGAGGAGGGCGCCGATATGAACAGAGCGGGGAATGGACTAATGGGGAGCCACATATTTATCCCAGTCGTCGTAAGACGTAGGCCGTGACAGCATGCATGACACAGGCAAAGACATCAATGGCGGCGCCTAGGCCTAATAAGAGGCACGGCCTCAGGAAGCCTTTACTGAATTATTAGAACAGAGAAGAGAGCGTCATGGTGCGATCATCGCGGTTGGAAGGATGGAAATTCCATCATCCGTGGTGTGTCAATGCCATCTAACGTAACAATTCATAATTTGATTTTTGCATCATGGCCAACGCTAAACAATCGCAAGCATGCTGTAGGTCTGAAGGTCTGCTATACATCATCAGGAGAACTTGCCCTGCGAGTGTCTAGTATGTCGGAAAATTGGAGGCCATTATAACGCTACTATATTTAAATATAATTGCATTATAATGACCTCCCAATTTTCCGACATGGTCCTGCACACCGGGTGAGCAAGAGACCGTAGCTGGATTCCTGAGTTTTTTTGAGCGCCATCTTTCGCCCAGATGGCAACCCTAGATGTTGTGGCGGCATTACATCGACTGCGTCGTTGAACGATAACTTTTTCTTTGGTGGCATTTTCTTTTTCAGGGGGGGAGTTAATTATTGTCGTTTTCAGATAACGTGACGCGCCGGAAATTTCCTAAAAGAAAAGGGTTGGTAGAAAGGACTTGATGTATCTTGCCAAATTCTAAGCAAAAAATCCTAAAAAATAGCATGTTCAAACCAGAATGAAAACTAGATTCTAAATTTATTGTACCGAGAATGACTAATTGACATGTCGGAGATGTCAAAATTAGTATGTGGTAGGGGCACTGCAGCTAATGGACCCCACCAGCCTCTTTGAATCATCAAACATCCTCCTGTGCATAATCCATAATAAATATGGCTGTTCCCATGTCAATTTTCAACACTCCTTGCAAGTCCTGGATGGTGATGAAACTCTGGGATAGTTGCATGATTTGGGTGAAGCCTTGTGATTTGAGCACTCTACTGAATTCTGAAAACTTGAAGCCTTTTGTATTGCGCAATGGGTTGTCCTCAAATTCTTGAAACCATTGTTCAATCTCAACAGATATCTTGATGGCTGGTGGCAGTGGTGGTGGTGCCACCTGATTGCCTGCTGGTTGCACACTGAGGATTTGTTGGTACTGGCCCCACTCTGGATGAAGGACAATAGGAATTGCAATGCCATGGCCCCCCATTGTGCCAAAAGGAGCAGCTCCCTGAAACAGATCAGGCAATCATGTTGAGTGAATCTTGGTTGTTCGTGCATCATGAAGTAAGATTGTTGCTGGTTTCTCTTCTATGGTTGCCATATTCTTCACCTAGTATTCAGACCCTTTGTTTGTGTGTTTTGCAAATAAATGATAGAGTATGCACCACAGCATTTGACCAGAGCCCAAGATCTTGCAAACTCAGACAGTAGCAGACCCCAGTTGATGTATTTGGGTGACAATAGGCATCATGGCCAGCCATCTTTGTATGGTAGTCACATTGCTACTTATTCTGCAGTTTATCAAGGATGTCTTCTCATTCCTTCTCAAGGGGATCAATGACTGAAGCAGTTGCAGAAGTGGGATTCTAATATCAGATTTGTTAGAGCTGAGTGAGCAATACATTGTCAGTGCATACCTTCTTTCCCTTTCCGTCTGCGTTTCCTGTCTTTTTCTCTTCCATCATTCCATCTTCAAAGCAGACCATGAGATTCTTGGGAGGTCCTTGCTTTGAGAGCTTTCCAGTTGCAAGGCACGGAGGTACAATTAGAGCCCTCATCTTCATGACAAAGATTTCAAGTTCACTTTCATCCTGTAGTGAACCATTTCCCAGAGAGGGTCCTTGAAGGACCCTTCCTTAGTAGAGGAAACCCAGCCTCTATGGTGCCACCCTGTTCACATGGACAAAAGGGGTGAGTAGAGGTGTCCACAATATCATGCGTGCATTGTCGCACAAGCAATTCTCAGCACAATTGACATACAGCAAGCCCCACTTAGTGGCAACCCTTTTAGCAATAAAGTACAGTATTATAGCCTCTCTAAGGACCCTTTAGGACGACTCTAAGTGCTCTACAAAAGGCACTAACATGATACTAAAGACCCTACAATGCATTATTAGACTAACTCTAATAACCATAGAATGAACTATAAAGCGACCTTAATAGAAGTATTTGTTGAAGCTATAGGGATGATAGCTCAGTCTTGTGTGTAAAAGACTGTATTGGTTAGTTATCTAACCTATAGGGATGATAGCTATGTACAGTATTAGCTTTAAAGGAGTGTAAAGGAATGTGTAGTACTGACCTCAGTCTTGTGTGTAAAAGACTGAGGAAACGAACGCGATAACTAAATTATTCTAATTATTTACACGTACAGTCCGGATTGTCCGTTCGCGCGGCACTTAGCGGCTGCACGTCCAACACGCCCCCTCAGCCCGAGTGGTGCGCGTTCCCTCCCATCTCCATTGCGAAGACGTTTGTACTTCTCGCGGCTGGGACCTTTTGTCAATACACCAGATATTTCCCCTTCTGATGGAGTGTAAGTAAGATTGATCCCCTGCAAGTTGACTCTTTGCTGCAAGAAGTGGTGTTGCACCTCAGCGCATTTGGTGCGGTCATGGAACTTGAGGTTCCTGGCAATGGCAATGGTCGACTGGTTGTTGATGTGGGGAGATCATGAGGAGATGGGTGTCTTGACCCAATCTGGTGAGTAATTGCCTCAGCCTTGCAGCTTCTTCGGCAGCGCGTGCGCCTGTGATGTGCTCCGCCTTGGTGCTCAAGGGTGCAACTGGGGCTTGCTCCCTTTAGCTCCAGTTTATGGCCCCACCTGTCAGTATTTAGATGAAGTCCAAGGTGGACTTTGCCGGTCCAGTCGGGGTCGACATGTCTGACCGGGATCGGCTGGGTGCTGGAGTCACGCTGGAAGGTCGGGTGGTGATCGCTCGTACCTCGGGCGTACTGGGTCACCCGTTTGCGTGTGCATCGGTGGCGATTCCCTGGGCACGCTTCTGTGAAGATCTCGTCCATCAAGTCTCCGTTTAGGTGGGTGGACTCAATGTCCATGTGATGGACTTCTAGGCTTCCTTCTGCGGCTAGGGCCAGGGTGCAAGGGAGTGCCGGTCTTTTGATGGCACGACTTCGTCAGGGTCGTTGCCCTCGACTTAGGTAAGTCCCTGCGTGATAACGTGGGCCTTGCATTTTCGAATTTTGTGATTTGACCTTTTCATTTGGAAGGTCTACTTGCGTCCCCGCTGCGGCTCCGTTCTGTGGGCGCGGCATGGTTTTGGGAACGCCTGTGTCTTTGGACACGCGTTTCTCCTCGTTGCGCACCTTTGCCCACTCTGCAGAATCTGCACGGGCTGTCGCCTCGGCGTAGGACTTGGGATTAGCTGGCAACATTTTGTGTGCTGCATTTCCCTGCTCGGTACATCTCATTCGGTGCTCATGCGGGATGGCGGAATGGCAAGCGTCCTTGTCATGGACAGGTGCGTGTGTGGTGCATTTGGGGAACATTTCAGATTGTGAGGAATCTAGGTCCTCAGGTGCGTTGTTATCGCGTTGCTGTGTGTCTTGCGGTTCGGTGTGCGGTGCCATTTCTGCTTCCACTTCATCCAACTCCTCCACTTCGTCACCGTGGTCAAGTGTGAGTGCGCGCGTAGCATGCTTTGGTCATCCCGTGGTGGATTGCGCAGGTGGGCTTTCTGCCTTGTGAGTTGTAGGCTGACTATGTGGTGCTGCAGGCTTAACGGGCAGGGCATCGCCTGCTCCGACGCCTTGCGGTTTGGGGTGCAGCGACTGTTCCGCGCTGTCCGCCTGTCTCAGGCTGAACAGGCAGAAGCTTGTCTGCTCTGACGCCTTGCGGCTTTGCGTGCAGTGGCACTTCCGCGCTGTCCGCCGGTTTCGCCTTCTCCGCCCCCTCAATCCTGCTCTCCTTTCCCCATCCCTGGCGCTTTCAGCTGCGTCGTCAAATTCGAGGATCACGCGCTCGATGCGCGATGTGGGGCCCCCTTCATCGAATACGACGTCGCAGGGTTCAGGGATGTGGGGGGTGGTGTGATGTGCAGGCTTGTACGCCTGATGGTTATATGTGTGGCCTGGGAACGTGTGCACCAGCGACCTTCGGGTCAGCTTGGTGAGTCTCTTCTCCGGGGTGGGCACGGACACGTGCATTCCGAGGGCGTGTGGCCGAGGGAGGTTGGGATGATTCCTGCACCTTGTCTCTTCGGGCGTCAGGTCGTCCAAGGCGCGCGTGGATGGTTTTGTGTCTGTACGCGTCACCCGGACCCTATTAAGAGGTGTCCGGGTCGCGCGTTCTGCGACTTTGATGTGTTGTGGCGTACCCGGGGTGTTAATTTGATACATGCATCCCCTTTCAGCTAGGGATGTTTGTGCTTCTCGCCCAGTGTGATCGCCCCCCTCCATCTAATCGGAGGGTCTTCAAGCATTGGCCGGTTGTGGGCTCAACGCGCGCGGTGTGCGGTTGGAGGTGCTGGGGCGCTTCCGGTTTGCGCTTCAGCCCACCGGCGTGTTCCCGCGGTTCCGTTTTTGCCCAGTCGGAAAGCTGGGGTGTTCTAGTAGGTGGTTTCCCACATGTGTCTGAGAGGTCCCGGTCTAACGCGGTGTCAGCGCGCGTTTCCGGTGTCTTCAGGGTCTCGCTTGTTTCTATGCCTTTGACCATTTCTTTTTGTAGCATTTGTGTTGCATGGTCGGAAGCTGAGTGTCCGACGCGTTGGTGCCAAGTGTCGAGGGAGGCCTTGGAGGCCATTGTGCGTGCGGTAAGGGCAGCTTCAAATTTGTGGCTGCCTTCCGCGAGGGATTGGTCTAGCGTCGCTGTGCACGCTGACTCGGGTTTGGCTGTTTGCATGGCCATGATGTACAAGCTTTCATGTAATGTTCCCTCACATATCAATTGGTTCTTGTCGTATATTCCACATGTCTCTCCCTGGAATTGCACTGCCACCCCACGTTGGACGAAATGGGAGACCGATAAGAGGTTCCCTTTGAGGTCCGGGACGTACAGGACGTCGCAGAGTAATGCGATACTCTGCGCACCGTTTGCGTGCATCCGGACTTGTATTTGCCCGGTTCTGGTGGCGGTTATGGCACTATTGTTGCCTAAGGCAACTAGAATGGGTGATGCGAGTGGGGTGAGGTGTATGAACCAATCACGATGGGATGTCATGATGCGCGAGGTTCTAGAGTCAAGGAGCCAGCTGTCTCTGAGATCAGCGGCTCGTAGCTGCTCCTGAGTCGTGGCCGCGCGGATCGGCTCATCTTCGACTGCCAGATGTAATGAGATGCTGTTATCAGATGTGGGGACGTATGCGATGGCAGCGCTGGCTGGTAGCTGAGCTGCGGGCGTCGCTACAATGTGCGCGCTTGTGCCGGTCCCAGTGGTCGTGGGCATCGCTGCGTTGTGCGCACCCATGCCAGTCATAGCGGGCGTGGGCGTCGCTGCGTTGTGTGCACCCGTGCCAGTCATAGTGGGCGTGGGTGTCGCTGTGTTGTGCGCGATCGTGCCAGTCCTAGCTGCTGCTGCTTTGTCCTCTGGTTTTCTGTGAATTTTCCAGCATTTGTGTGTATTGTGCCCCCTGCATCTGCAGTGAGTGCACTTCGGTGTGCGTTTCTCATTCTGTGCCTCCCGGTCCTTTCCCATTTGGGCTGCCTTTGCATGGTGAGGTGTGGCCATGTCATTGGTCAATCGGATCCAACGCTCCTCGTGGAGGATGCAGTCCGTGACGTGCTCGGCTGTTAGATGGCTGGGCGGCGTCGAGTGAAGAGTGGCCTTGAGTTTGGCCATCTTTTCCGGTAGCGCGAGAATTAGCATCCAGATGAGGACTTTCTCGTCTATTGGGTAACCAAATTTCTCGAGGGTTCGGGCGGCGTGTAGCTGTCGTAATATCTGGGGAGCCATGGGTTCCATTTCGGTGAATGTAGCCCAGTATAGGTCCGTCAGTAGGTGTGTGACGCGTTGCTCGCCCTTCCCGGCAAAGTGCTTTTCGAGTGTGTCCCAAGTGTTTTTGGCTCCAGCAATGCCTAGGGCAGTGTCGAGAGCGTGCCCTTTTAACGTGAGTAAAATGTGGGCGTGTGCTTTGCGATCTTTCTGCTCCCAGTCGGCGAAGCCGCTCGGGTCATTGCTGAGGTCCGGTTTTGAGTATGTCTGTTTTAAGATTTCCATTAAGCCGTTTACTTTGAATACTGCCTCTATTTTAGCTTTCCATTGTGTGTACGCGACCGTGCCACCTTCAAAGAGTGGTCCGTCATAACCGTGTTGGCCGCCCATGTAAGTTTTTTCCCGCGGCTCCTACGGTGGGAGCGTGGCTGCCTCTCGAGGGCGCGACGTTTGCGGTTGCTGTGGGGGCGCTCATGGTGTTTCGTTACGCGATTTGGAAGCTGGTGGGAGTTCGTGATGTCAGGGACGACCAGGTCTCATAATCTGTTGAAGCTATAGGGATGATAGCTCAGTCTTGTGTGTAAAAGACTGTATTGGTTAGTTATCTAACCTATAGGGATGATAGCTATGTACAGTATTAGCTTTAAAGGAGTGTAAAGGAATGTGTAGTACTGACCTCAGTCTTGTGTGTAAAAGACTGAGGAAACGAACGCGATAACTAAATTATTCTAATTATTTACACGTACGGTCCGGATTGTCCGTTCGCGCGGCACTTAGCGGCTGCACGTCCAACAGTATTAGGGTTGACTCTAAGGACCCTAATAGAACTATACAAGGGACCTAATAGGCAACTCTATTCCCTGAACCAAACTACAAGTCCTCAAATGACCAGCCCTAAATTAACTAACAGTAAATGAATCAGGTGCTTGGCACATGTACTAAAGCAGCGAACACATGGACAGTAAAGGCTCTTACTCATCAATAAGAGCCTTCTTACTCAGCAGCTTACTGAGCATGACTGAGCATGCTCAGTAAGCATACTCCAACTCCTTACTCATCTGTCTATTGTGCTTGATAACAAGGTTATGACTTGTTCCCTATAAGGCAGTTCTCTTGTAGTATATAAGCACTCAATATAGTAGCAGACAGTCTTCAGACTGTCCATTTGTTTATGGCACTCTCTATTCCTGGGATACTCCTTAAGGACCATCCCCTTGTGACCACCCTGGCCTCTTCCCTGCGTAACTGCTCAATGTTACCAGTAGCCATACTGCTTTGGTATCTGGTACTACTCTGGATTCTACTTCTTGCCCACACCATCTTAGACATCTATTGGCTCATCTTTGAACTTATCCCTTGCTCTTGAACTGGATTGTTCAACAGTGAGTCTTGACACATCCTCAATTGAAGTAGCAGGGGCTTTCACTTTATCATTAGACAGCTTGTATCATAGCTGCAAAGCATTTGGATGCCAGCCTAACTTCTCTCTAACAGCATTGTGGAGATTGTGGAGAGTTGTGGTGGAATCAATGGCAAATGGACTATAACTGCCATCAGATTTTCTCATGGCACAAGGAATCTTGAAGGCTTGTGTATGATACAGTAGTGAGCATATTTATCATAAATGACACATATTGAAACCTACCACATGTCTCTGGGTCAGTTTCATCATCATCAAAGTCTGATAACTCCTTGGGGCCATCTGGGAAAGTCCTGCTTTTGCTCAAGGATTGTGGCACCCCAACTTGATTCCTCTGAACTGCTGAGGACAATGTTTTTCGACCTGGGGCATAGTGGCAGACTGGCACTGGTTTTGACCTCCATTGCATCATCATCACTAGCCATACTGCTTGAAGAGTTGTCACTTTCAGTTTTGATCATGGATGAAACAAAGCTTTTTGTCACCTCATATGTGCCATGATCCATGGAAGCAC
This sequence comes from Russula earlei, assembly GCA_025769875.1. Classification (NCBI taxonomy): domain Eukaryota; kingdom Fungi; phylum Basidiomycota; class Agaricomycetes; order Russulales; family Russulaceae; genus Russula; species Russula earlei. The sequence goes on along the minus strand of JAGFNK010000060.1, from coordinate 20,430 downwards.
CATGTGCCCAGTCCTCACCAGAGTCTTGTGCCAACCAATCTTTGTCAAATTCGCTGATCGTTTCTAACAGAGTAGAGCTGTTGGTTCGACTCATAGTTGAATGGGGTTTGGTGCTGCTTGATGAAGATGAAGGGATAGGATTGCTCTTCCGAGCTTGTCTATACTGATGCTCTGCAGAAAGTGAGATACTCATTCCTGCATCTGAGTAGCCATGTTTTTGCCCAGTGACAGTAACCTGCTGAGTGGTTGCATCCATATTTTGAGCTCCGACAGGCCCTGACTGACGCTCAGGTTAGAATACCATGGCATTGGACATTTGGGCACTACTCACATGAGGTGGAAGGCTATTGCTGTGAGTACCGCATTGACAGGGTGGTTGAGATGTCACAATGCCGCAGTCTGCTTGTAATCCTTTTGCTTCACATGCTTTGCAAACATCCCCATTCCACTTGCATCTGGTCTTCTGTGCCCTACATCTCATACAAGCAGCCCTTCCCTTCACCTTGGAGGTTGAAGAAGCTAGAGCTGGTGCATGTTCTGAATGAAAAACAACAGCACAGGTCAGCTACTGAGTGTATATCTCCAATGAAGTAACTCACCTGTATCTGGTTCCTTGGCCTGTGTATCACAAGGCTCACTGGCTTTTGCAACTGCTTTTACTGCCTGGTGTTTTTTGGGTGGCATGAAGTGAGCAAGTGAGGTGTGAGTGAATTATGTACATACTACAGTAATGAATCCAGGAATGCACGGGTGAGTTTGTAAGGCTGACTGGTCCAGTGCAGAAAGGGGAGAGAGGGGAGAAGAGACATTTCTATTCCAGAGAGTAGCTAAACACTTTATATACAGGAGGGAGGAGAGAGGAAATAGGGAAACATGTGTAGTGACATCAGTTAGAGACTACACAAGATCTGGAGAGACTGCATGAAAGGCATTTGGAATGTGTGCAACTGATTGCCTACCTTACACCTCCCAGGGGCTTAAAATCTTGACTGTCCTTAGTCAAAGTGTCTTGAGCGAGTCTTTGGCCTGGTGCATGCATGGTCTTGTCATCGCAAAGGGGGTGGTCATTGCAGCAAGGCAGGATGGGGCGGGGCATGCTTGTGGTGTGTGCCTTGTATTGAATGTGTTGTCTGTGTTGTTGCATGCAGCGGTGCTGGTGTCGCTGTGTCCTGGAATGCAGGTGTGGTGTGGCGAAGCAGGAGGGGGCATGGCATGCTTGTGGTGTGTCAAATGTATCATCACGACATGGTGCTGCTGGTGTTGTTGAAGTTGTTGCCATTGCCATTGTTTTTGCTGCTGCTGTTGTTGTTGCGGAGGCGAGCAGCAAGCCCAGCTTGTGTGGCTGTTGTGCTGACATCTTCCAGCTGTGGAATTGAGGTCTTCTTCATAGCAGGTGGCGGTGGGATGTGTGGACGATAGCGCGCAAGTGGGTGACAAGACAAGAGGGGGTGGATGGTGTGGTTCACCTTGCAAATGCCTGCCATAGTCATTGAGCTAGAGTGTGTGGGGTCAGTGTCCAAAAACCTAAAACAAGATGTGAGGGGTCTCTGATAATCATCTCATGGCCACAGTGATGAGGTCTTTGCCACTGCAGGTGATGGCAGCATGCAGGGATGAGGGTGTACGTGTGGGCAGGGATGGCAAAAGGGGCAACAGGGATGATGGGAGCAGGAGTGGGTGATGTGGAGGTCATGGTGGGCAAATGGTATGTCAAGTCCAAGTCGTCTTTATCATGAGCCCACTGGTTGTGTGGGTCTTGACCACTTTGTCTACAATACCATATTGGCAAAACCCATTGAACCACCACTACAGAGGGTACAACTGTCAAGAGTACAAATAACACAACACTAAGAATACCCACAATACTTGTACCAGCCACAACAGTCCAAGGGAGAAACAAGATAAAGTGCATCAAGTAGGGTTGTATATATGTCTCTGTCAGATAATTCAGTCATTGACAAGCGGACCAAATCACCGTTTTGTTGAATGTGATACTTCATTGCTGAAAACACAAGCTCAATTGGGTTCAAATCAGGTGAATATGGAGGCAGGAATTTGCAATGCATTCCCCTGGTGGAAGTAGGTCACATCAAATGCATTACAGGTCTAGTATGTTATTACAAACCTTGACTCGATCATCTTGACAATATCTGCATGCTTGTGAATCTGACAATTGTCCATAACAATGACAGAGTTGGGGCCAGGGTATGGTTCCATAACCTTGAGAAGACTGCCAATAAATTGTTGAAAAGTTTTGGTGCAAAATGAGCCTTCAACAATCTCACAGTGTAAAATTCCATCAGTGAATGAGATGGCAGGAAGCACAGAGAAGCTATGAAATGGAGTCAAACAGGGAATCGGACAGAAATTGAGTGACTTACCATCTGCTGCAAACAAAGAAAGCTTTATGCTGTGCCTGTTACACCATTTTCCTTTTACGTTTACTTCTTACCTTTTACTATGGACTGCTTGCTTTCGTACGTCCCTTTACTTACTGGTCTCGTGATCTCTTATGTCTTGTGATCCCTTCTGTCCTATCATGTGATCCACACACGTCCAGGTAACACTGGATTGCTGTTACTTTCCCTTTGTTTGGTTCTCTTTCCGTTTATATTCACTTCTTAGTTTCGACTGTGCAATGCTGCGCACCTACTGTGCAGCACAGTTACTTGGCTTTGACTCATTCGTGGCCTCATTCCTATGACTCCTACTTATTATGACTCCTACTATACTAGTAGCACAGTCAAAGCGCAGCTATTGCTGTGCTTCTCCTGTATATATAAGCTCAGTACTTTGTGACCAAAGCCCTAAGCTTGGTCTCTTGTAGAATCCAACCTACTCTTGTCCAAACATATTCGCCTGCAACCCACTTCACTCTCACAAACTTAACCCACAACTACCTCTCCATTTCATCAACTCTCAACACACCATCCACCATCTACTCTTCGCCTTTCCCTTCCTTCCCTAAGAGTCTCTCTTCACTCTCCTGAGAAGAGCTCTCCTCCTTTAAGACCTACCTTCCTCTACTCTCTCTGCGTTGTTCAAGGTCCCGACGGACTTGAACGCATATAGCTAGTGGAACCAGCCCTAGTCTATCCCATTACAAACTTACCCTAGCTTCTCAACGGACTGAGTCGTACTAGGAAGGGTCTATTGGCCATAACCTGTTTAGCATAAAACACTTCGACCGCTGCAGGGATCCTTACTCATTATACACGGGAACCAGCCCGTTTCTTGAACACCTCTCTATCATCAACTTGCTTTCTGCTTGTGAACTGACACGGCTAGTTACCGTGACAGTGCCTGTGTACCACAAATAGACCAAGCTGCCCCTTGATATGTTGTTCAATGATCTACAGAGCTCTCATCAACAAAAACAAGCTGATTGGCTGAGTACATGTTGATTTGATTGAGGTATGCAAGCTGCTTTTCTTCTGAGCGCTCAATTGCAGCACACGAAAGCTAAATCATGAAGTTGCCAATAGATGTATCAAGTCTCAGTGCCCATACCTTTTTCATTGTGAATCTGCCAGCTCGCTGTGTACACCAGATAGTAGACCTTGAGACACAAATCCCAGAATTTGCTGCAAGCATATCCTGCAGCTCATTGAGGTACAGATCAGGTGCATCACAAATCCTCCCAAACAGGTACTAGTATAGTTGTTAGGAATTCCCCACAGTAGCAGTTTCACATATGCTTACCTCTACATCTGCTCCACATAGTGCCCAATCAGACCTATGACACTGCTCCACTGCTACATCTGAGACAGCATTGTGCTCCTGGAAGTGTTGTAGAATCCTTTCAACTGAGCTAACTGATACACCTGTGTAATTTGCAATATCTTGCTTAGAGAGCACAGCTGACATTCAAACCACAATTTGCTGGACTTTGAGGGTGTCATGAACCATTCTCCGGAGAGGGCACTTGAAGGACCCTTCCTTATAGGAGGAAACCCAGCCTCCATGGTGTCACCCTGTTCACACAAGCAAAAGGGGTGAGTAGAGGTGTCCACAATATCGCACGTGCATTGTCACACGAGCAATTCTCGGCACAATCGACATACAGCAAGCCCCACTTAAGAGCAACCCTTCTAGCAATAAAGGACAGTATTAGGGCCTTCCTAGGGACCCTTTAGGACGACTCTAGATGCTCTACAATAAGCACTAACCTGGTGTCAAAGACCCTACAATGTGTTATTAGACCAACTCTAATAACTATAGAACAAACTATAAGGCAATACTAAGGACCTTAATAGAAGTATTAGGGTCGACTCTAAGGACCCTAATAGAGCTATATAAGGGCCTTATAGGATAACACTATTCCCTAACCAAACTACAAGTCCTCAAATGACCGGCCCTAAACTAACCAGCAGAAAATAAATCAGGTGCTTGCACGTGCACTAAAACAGTGAACACGTGGACAGTGAAAGCTCTTACTCATCAAGAGAAGCCTTCTTACTCAGCAGCTTACTGAGCATGACTGAGCATGCTCAGTAAGCACACTCCGACTCCTTACTCATCACTCTATTGTGCTTGATAACAAGGTTGTGACTTGTTCCCTATTTAGCAGTTCTCTTGTAGTATATAAGCGCTCAATAAAGTAGTGGACAGTCCTCAGACTGTCCATTTGTTTACAGCACTCTCCATCCCTGAGATACTCCTTTAAGGACTGTCTCCTTGTGAACTATCCTGGCCTCCTCTCTGCGTGACTGCTCAACTCTCACAGTAACGGTACCTCTTTGGTATTTGTTACTACTCTGGACTCTGCTCCTTGCCCATGCTGTCTTGGATGTTTATCAACTCGTCTTCGAGCTTACCCCTCACTCTTGAACTGGATAGTTCAACAGTGAGTCTTGACAGAGGGAGACCTTTTGGCCTCTTGCCATCAGAGAGGAAGCAGGGAACAAAGTGCTAGACACCTACATCATTCCCACAACCTTGACCATGCCTACCTGACATGGGCATGTCCAAAATTCAATGTATCTGTTCTCAGAACAAAATATTTAGAAAGTACATTTCATTCTGGTTCAAATGGGCTGTTGTTTATGATTTTTTGCTTAGAATTTGGTGAGATACATCAAGTTCTTTCTACCGACCCTTTTTTTTGGAAATTTCCAGTGTGTCATGTTATCTGAAAACAACAATAAAAGATTTTGTGAGAAATTTGCTTGGAGTATCTATTCATCAATTACTGTGATGAAGTAAGTTACTAGTAGTCTCTTTGCAGAGGCAAGAAAAAATATATTTAACTGACTCACTGACTAACCCCAGCAGTGAAAGATTCTAGGGACCCATACCCATCCTGTTCATGGACTGAAGAAGTCCATATGGTACAGTTATGTAACAGGTATGACCCATCGCTCAATGGCCATTTATGGCCATTGTACAGGCACATGAGGTATGGGCACATGTACCTCTTGGTCCAAGGGTAATGCCCCACCAACAGCACCCCTGGCAGTCTTTGTGTTGTAATCTACCCCCTTGTTGGTTTGTTCATAACCTCTTTCGTTATTGTTCTCTTTTCGTCACCCTTGTCCCCTTGGTTACCGTTTCATCCCTTGATGCTGATGGTCCCTTATCGTTTCTTCTATTATGTTTCACCTATTGTGTTTCACCTATTGTGTTTCACCTATTGTCGAGTTGCTTTTGCTATTGGCTCACCTTTATCTATTGTTCCGCATATGGTACTGTACAGCCTCGCTACACACAGTATTTAAGCACCTGTAGAAGCTGGGGAATGCCCCAAGCTTAGCTTTGTCCTATTTTCTGTCGCATCCCTTGCCTTGTATCCTCTCTCAAATCACAACTTACTTGTGCTGGCTCATACTCTGCTTGACTTGAGTTCATCACAAGGAACCTTCATGTTCCTCTTCCTCCTCTGCTTCTCTCTCATTGTCCTCCTCTTCTGTGAAACCAGAAGATCGACTCTGTCTGTGGACTGAGTCATTGTCTGACTCAGCCTTGAGACGCTAAACCTTTGACCCGGTCTCTTTGAGCTGGCCCCCACTGAACCCTTGAACCAAGTCACAGGGACTTGGCCCCACTGATCCATGAGCTAACGCTCTTACGGCCGTGACGCTGTAACACAAGCTAAGCTTTTCTTACTCCATTCTGGAGATCAACCTTGAACTACCACCGAACCGTTGGATCCATGTCCAACCCAGACTCTCCCCAGACCTCCCCGAACACATTGTAGGAACTGCCACTTGGGACAGCTTCCACACCTTTCTCTGCTACGTCACTACAGAGAATAACGAAGAACTACCAGTTGAATTTATCAACAACCGCTGGTTTGAGCTACACTCAGAAGAGGACAGCTCTACACCCACCAGAACCTAGAACTCATTAGAAATGGCCTTGGACTAGGCTATTGGAGGGAAAACGACCCCCTCTATGAACCACCTTCAGAATCAGAAGCCTCTACTACGGAAAGCAATCCCCCTGAACCAGAGAACACCATCGAAACCCAAACACCCTTTGAATCCCCTGCATTAGAACCAGAGGACCCCATTGAAAATCAGGAACCCATTGAAACCTTAGAACTTGAAACACAGGACCCCCCAGAACCCATTATGGCAGCCCAACCCCAAGTTGCTCAACAACCACCCCAGGTCACTGTTCAGGCTCCTCAGATAGCCACTCAGGTCCCTCAGATGGCCGCTCAGGCCCCCCCAGTTGTCATCCCACCCCCTCAAGCAGCTGCCCCAGCACCACAAGGTGCTAATGGGTCCCTCAGTGGTAAAGAACCTACAGCCTTCTCAGGGGAAAGGAACAAAACAAAATGTTTCATCATGGAATTTAATTTGTACTGGGGCCTCAATGATGACAAGGCAGTAATGGTTTCCCCTTTTAAACGAACAATGCTGGCCCTCTCCTACATTCAAGGAGAAAAGGTCAAAGAATGGGTCAACTCGCAGGCAACTGCACTCAGGGAAAAAGTAAACAGGGCCCAAAACCCTGTTAACAGAATGAACGAAGCATTATGGAATGACTTTGTTACGGACTTCACATTCAAGTTCACCAACACTGCGGAAAAAGAAGATGCCCAAGCAGCCATTGTCAAACACGTGATGAAGGACTCCCTTGACAACTACATCTCCACCTTTGAACAGCTTCTGAACAAAACAGGGTGGCCAGAAACGGACGTCATCGCTATTGAAAGCTTCAAAAATGGCCTAAAAATCGGACTCTACCGCGCAATCTTAAACAGAGATGTCTGGCCTACCACTCTTCAAGAATGGAAGGAGGAGGCCAGAAGGCAGCATCGACAGTTCATCACCATCAGGGAAAAACTGAAGGGAAAGACTACACACTCCCCCTCAGAACACAAATCTCATCACCCTGACCGAATGCAAGTGGACGCCGCCAAGTCCAACTTTAAGAAACTCACAGAAGAAGAAAGAAAACAATTGGCAAAAGAAGGATGTTGCTTCTGTTGCAGAGAGAAAGGCCACCTTAGCTGAGAATGCCCCAAAAATATGGTTCCCACCACTTCTAAAGCCCGTATCACCAAATCAACCCCAGAACCGCCTAAGGAAGAAGAACCAGCTTCCATGGTAGCACATATGAAAACCCTACCAGCCGAGGAACAAGCCAAGATCTGGGATCTCATCCTCAAGGAGGATTTTCTCTAGGCCAAAGTGCGACAGTCGGCACAGAGGCCCAAATAGATACCATTGTCAACCATAAAGAAAACTCAATGAAAGTTCCTTTTATGCTAACAACCAATGGAAAGACTGGCCAAGCGCTCCTTGACAGCGGAGCAACAGAAAATTTCATCAGTCAAGGAATCGTGGGGAAACTACAAATCCCACTCTGAACCCTCAGAACCCCCAGACCCATCACCAACGTAGATGGCACCAGTAACCAAGGAGGAGCACTAACCCATTATGCTCATATGGCTGTATGGCATGGCCCCACCACATGACTTCTCACCTTTTACGTTACCAACTTAGGAGAAGATAGAATGATCCTCAGCTACCCCTTCTTAAAGGCTTTAAACCCCCTTGTCAACTGGAGTACTGGTCGCCTGAGAAACCATCTAGGGGTCCTTCTCACCCCTGTACCCCTAGCTAGGACACCAAGGATCCGGGTCGCACAAATAAGAACAACCATCATTCCCCCCGAATACTTACGACATCAGAAAGTCTTCTCAGAAGAAGCAGCCAAATGACTCCCACCCAGTCAAGGAGAACTCGACTTCAGAATCACCCTAAAACCTGATGCCCCCAAATTCCTTGATTTCCGAACTTACCCCCTCCCCCAGAATGAGAAACAAGAACTGTCAAGACAAATACAAGAAGACCTAGCCAAAGGTTTCATCAAGGACGGAATCTCAGACTTTGTATCTCCTGTCTTCTTTGTCCAGAAGAAAGATGGCACTGCTCTGCGAATGGTAGTAGACTACCAAAAACTCAACAATGCCATGGTTCCTGACTACCATGCCTTACCAAATGTGGAAGAACAATTACACAGATTAAGGGGCAAAACCACCTTTAGCAAATTCGACATCAGAGCTGGCTACAATAACATCTTGATCCACCCAGAAGATCAACACAAAGGCGCCTTCAAAACCCAATTTGGCACTTTTGTCCCCATGGTAATGGGCTTTGGCTTTACTAATGCCCTGGCAGCTTTCCAATGAGCAATGAACCACACCCTCCGACCCTGGCTTCTAAAGTACCCAGAAAACACCTGCAACTACCTAGACAACGTAGCAATAGCCACAGGCTCAGGAGAAGAATGCCTTCACCGACAAATCACACATGAATTCCTCGATCTCCTCGAAAGAGACTCTTATTTTTTAAAGGCATCCAAGTGCGCCTTTGAACAAGAAGAAATTGACTTCCTGGGCTTCCGAATTAACCAAGGAACCCTCAAAATTGACCCTGTCAAGATGGATGGCCTCAAAAACTGGCCAAGACCCCCCAATAACCTGAGACAAGTACAGCAAATCATGGGCGCCCTTAATTACCAACGACCATTTATCCGAGACTTCACAAAAATAGCTCACCCCATTTTCTCCATGATCAAGAAAGGAACCCCCTTTCTCTGGACCCCAGAAGCGACCACAGCCTTAGAAACTTTGATATTGGCGGTCTGCGACGACCCTGAACTCTACACTGCCAACCCTGACCTCCCATATGAATTAGAAACTGACGCTTCACAGTTTGCCACTGGAGCAATCCTCTTCCAAAAGGACCAAAGGGGAAAAAGAAAGATGATTGGGAACATGTCACATGCATTTAATGAAGCAGAAAGGAACTACCCGGTTTGGGATAGGGAGTTCCTGGCCCTAATCCTCTGCACTTCAACACTGGCGATACCTATTAGTTGGGACTAAACACCCCATCAAAATCTTCACCGATCATGCCAAGCTAGCTCACTATCGACTTCCTCACAAGATCAACCGAAGGATCGCTGGATATATTTTGAACACTCGCAGATTATCACTTCAAAATCCATCACAAACCAGGAATTTCCAACCACACAGATTCTCTCTCACTGATGACCTGGACCACAATGACAGATCAGAAGATAACCAAAACATTCACAGCACTCCCCGACAAACTTTTTATTCGCACACTCAACACAGAAGATCTGTATGAACAAGTACTAAAAGAACAAAAGGACCAACTGATCGGATCTTCTCATGTGGAAAGCCAAACATGGCCTCCAAGAAGAGGAAGGTGCACTGCTCAAAGATGGAAAATTGGTTGTGCCATATCAAGAACCCCTACTACTAAAGATTTTACACACGTATCATGACAGTATCCTCGGAGGACACACAGGAAATGCCCAAACCTTGTACTCAATCCAAGAATCCTTCTGGTGGCCCAAAATGGGTTATTTTATCCGAGACTACATTTGGGGTTGCGCCACCTGTCAGGCTAACAAATCCTCCATGCACCCCACTCATCCCCCAATTCACCCAATTTCCCCTGAGTTTACAGAAACCATTCAAAACCATAGCTGATCGACTGGATCGTCGACCTTCCATTATCGGAAGGGAATAATACCATCATGACCATCACTGATCATGAATTCTACCAAAGCGGCGATATTAATACCGTGTTCGTAAGGACATGGGAACCCTAGAAATGGCCAAATTATTCTTACTACATGCCTTCCCTTGGACTGGGGTCCCTTCCAAAGTCATCTCCAATCTGTGACTCTCGTTTTACCTCTGACCTATTCAAAGAAGTCTCTAGGATCCTGGGGCATTAACCAGAATCTGAGTACCTGCCTATCACCATCAAACCGATGGACAATCTGAGAGGACCAATCAAACTCTAGAACATGTACCTCCACATCTACACAGGAGAAAAACAAGAAGAAGGGGTACACTGGCTCCCCTATAGCTCAGTACCACTTTAACGCTCATAAGTCCACAACCACCAAACGAACCCCCTACGAATTGCTCATTGGCTTCAACCCACAAGGGCTTGGCACCCAACTAAAATCAAAGTTCCCAGGGATTCAAGAATGACTCCAAGCCCTGAAAGACATGCAGGAATCAGCTCAGGAAGCAATGAAAAGGGCACAAACTAGCTGGGTAAAGGAAACTAAGTTCAAGGGGTTCGAAGAGGGACAAAAGGTCTGGTTGGAGGGAACTAACCTAAAAACCCCCCATCAGTTTCAGAAGTTCTGCCCAAAATGGTTCGGACCTTTTGTCATCACCAAAAGAATTTCCCATGTCATTTACCAACTTCGCCTCCCCCCCCAATGGAGTATCCATAACGTGTTTCACACTTCCCTTCTATCTCCAGTCACAGAAACAGCTGAACATGGACTGAATTTCCCTGAACCACCACCTGACCTCCTCTCAGAGGAATACGAAGTTGAAAAAATCACCGCTCAATGTACCCACAGGGGTCGCCTCCAGTACAGAGTCCTGATGGAAAGGGTACTCCACAGCAGAAGACACATGGGAACCCCTCTCAAACCTTAAAAATGCTCAAGACGCTATCACCATGTTTCACCTACAACGACCCACCAAACTCTGTACTATGTCTACCACTAACTTTGATCTTACAGAACCCATCACTCAGATGAAAGCCTCAACAATCTGGGACATCAGTTTCAAGAACTTATGATACAACAATGTACCTTACTCCCCTGAGTCAATTCACGTAACCCTCCTTCCTACTCAGTCAATGATCCCACTATCCCTGACCGTGGGCACACCATTTTTAATATAGCCGCCAGAGAACAACTTTTTTCTGGAATTCTCTCCCCTGGTGACTTCCGTGGCTTTCAACTTCTTATGATGGACCCCCATTTTTCTGAGTTTCATTTGCCCATACGAAGGGCAGTACTTACAGACTTAGCATAGAATCACGTTATATGATCAGTACCCATAATACCCCCACTCCTTCTGAGTGGTCAGCCTGGCACCACGAACACTCCACTTCAACCTACAATACTCCCATGTCCTCTCCTGCCCCCACTTCATCCCCCTTACCTATCCTTACTCCTTCCCCCACCATTAAACAAGAACCTCTCTCTGACTCCCCCCCTTGAATACCTCTCTCGCATTATCAACCAGTCTCAGAACGATGCTCCCATGGGGTCACCTTCCCACTTCCCCCAGATGTTCTCTGACAACGCTAGTACCCCCAACACCCCTCTCACCCCTGCACATATGACTAAAGCGCAGCGTCATCAGCTTCAAAAGCGACAACACATTTTGCAAACACTGTAACACCAGAGGTCACTGGAACAAGGACTGTAACAGGCCTCACACCAACTGCAGCGGTCAAGTGGACTGTATCCTCAGGAGGACTCACTGAAGTTACAGAGGTTTCTGTTCTAGGGCAATGGGACCCCAGAGCGCGTGGCCAGAAGTCAAAGGTGATGAACTCCGTGAGTCGGGCCCTGAGACCGATTAGTTTGGAGAACTAAGCGTGAGGGGGGCATGATGTTGTGATCTACCCCCTTGTCGGTTCATCCATGACCTCTTTTCATTATTGTTCTCTTTTGTTACCTTGGTTACCACTTCATCCCTTGATGATGATGGCCCCTTATGTTTCATCTATTGTGTTTCACTTATTGTGTTTCACCTATTGTGTTTCACCTATTGTGTTTCACCTATTGTCGAGTCTCTTTTGCTATTTGCTCACCTTTATCTATTGTTCCGCTTATGGTACTGTACAGCCTCGCTACAAACAGTATTTAAGCGCCTGTAGAAGCTGGGGAATGCCCCAAGCTTAGCTTTGTCCCATTTCCTGTTGCATCCCTTGCCCTGTATACTCTCTCAATCACAACTTGCTTGTGCTGGCCTACACTCTGCTTGACCTGAGCACACCTCAAGGAACCTTCATGTTCCTCTTCCTCCTCTGCTTCTCTCTCATTGTCCTCCTCTTCTGTGAAACCAGAAGATCGACTCTGTCTGCAGACTGAGTCATTGTCTGACTCAGCCTTGAGATGCTAAACCTTTGACCCAGTCTCTTTGAGCCAGCCCCCACTGAACCCTTGAATCAAGTCACAGGGACTTGGCCCCACTGAACCGTGAGCTAACACTCTTACGGCCGTGATGCCATAACACCTGCAACACATACCAGTCCCCATCTGGTACCTTCTAGTCATTTGGCTTGTCCTCTTGTTCAACACCGCCTATGCCGCATACCATCTGTTCCAACCCTTGCCCACCTGCTCCTGAGTCCTTAGTGATCAGCAGTACATGTCTTGACACTCCCACTGTCCTTGCTTTAATTATAGATGATGATTGATGACTGGTGCTTAGTGATTGCTTACTGGATTGATGACAGATACTAGGAAAGGATGACTCACACATGAGTCATTACTGATACCTCTCAGTTGACATCTCTTGTTTTGGATAGTAGTGGGTCTCAGCTATGTGCTTCCCAAGTGTCATATGAATTGGATCAGCCATTATTGAGATATGGTATAAATACTCTGGTGTATCTAAAGTTGAGCCTTATGCTTGACTTACTCTCTGAATCACTATCAAGTTCTCTCTCTCTCTCTCTCTCTCTCTCTCTCTCCTCTCTCTCTCTCTCTCTCTCTCTCTCTTCTCTCTCTCTCTCTCTTTCTCTCTCTCTCTCTCTCTCTGTGAAAGTCTACTTCTCATAACCAATAAGAGGCCCCTCTCATCTCTTTTGTTCATTCTTGCCTGTAATAACTCAATGGCCTTGAAGTCTAGTGCTTGGCCTATATCAAGCAACTCTATTGCTAGAGAAGCAAATAAGATTGGTGAATCTTAACTGGATGCCTCCACCCTCCCCATCCAAATGATGAGCCACACCGCAACCAGAACCACCATAGATGCAACCCAAAAGGAGCCAATTGCCTCCTCCAAATATTAACCTCAGAGGCTGCCTCACCTAATCTGGGTCATGATGTGAGAACATGTAATCCAAGAATGCACTCACCAAGAAGGTGAAACCCACACTAGGTGGCTTCATGCCATCAACATGAGGCTCACCAACAACAAAATTACCACAACACTAATCAAAAGAGATAAAAGGGTCTTCAAGTTAGTGAGGGAGACCTGGGAACACATCTTTAGAAAAACAATGGACCTCCCAAATGATTGGATCTTCAACTATGACATTTTAGTAGGTAGGAGGCTATGGTAAGTTTTCAGCCATCTAACAGTGTACTGTACCAATTAAATCAATTTGTCGGTCACAGGTCACAGGCCTACCTGATTTGACGAAATGTCACAAATGTCACAGGTCCCAGAGCCAAGTGACAAAACCATATTTTGGTCACAAAAATGCTTTCAAAAAGTCCTAAAATTTTTAAAAATTGCTCAAGGGGCATTTTCTGATGATGAAAGTCTCTGTTGGAATAGATAGTACTATTTTATCATCATTCCATGTCCGATCCATCAACATCATCATGGCAACAGATGTGCAAGGATTACAGTATGGCAGGCCACAGAACCACATGCAGAAACGAGATGCGACATGACGTGACACCTCCTCCTCTCCTTTGCCTCAGCTTGCCCACCCCTTGCCACCAACTGCACGCGCAAGTCACCTCCCTTGCGCCCAACATCAAGCCCTTGCCACCGACCACATGTATGCCACACGCCTGCAAGACTCGATTCCAGGCTGTTCGCCACTGACCGCACGCTGACAACCTCACACCCGACGTCAAGACCTTGACCATATTGCCCAGTCCTCGCCACCGACCACATGCGCACGCCTCGCCCCAGCATACTCAACGTGTTTGCATCTCAAAGCCTTTCATGACTGCCTCGACTGCCTTGACCATTCTCAATTCCCTTTCATGGCTCTCCCTCCCTTTCATGGTCCTCTGATTCCTTTCATATTCTCCTTTGTACTGTCCTATACATAAAAACCCTAGCTACTCTGTAGTAGCGTGGTGAATAAGGATCCCTCTTTGTGGCCCAATCACCCCTGCCTGAGAAAAGCAAGAAGCCTCAATAGTCGCACGAACCACTTGCTCCCCCCCCCCCTTCTCTCCTCTTTCCACTTGGACCGGTCAGCATGATTCGTGCGTCCCCGGACTTGCTACAGTACAGTGTCATGACGTGTTGAAATTACGCAAAATTCCAAATTTTGTAACCCTGATGAAAATTTTTTGCAGGTCACAACAAAATACCCAACCTGACGAAATCATTATTTCGTCAGGGGGTCACAGGTCACACAGGGTGACGAATTAATTTAATTGGTACAGTATCCTGAGTCCCACTGCGCCCATACCGGCAACCCCCGGGGGCGTGCGTAAATGCATTTCTCCCTCACATCCGGTCTCCGCACCGGATATCTACAGCGTGTCAGATAAGGCTGAATTAACTTTCTCCCAAATAGATAATACGTTGGAGCCTTAGCGCAAAGCCTGGGAAACATCCGGATTCTCGATCACAATCCAGGACAGCTTGCGCCTCTTGCTGAAGTTGCTCGTTTATTGCCACAGCCTTTTCTCTCTTGGCAGCAAATTCTTGTTTGCGCATACGTCAAATAGAATATATGAGAGTAAAAACGACCTCAATTCTTTGCTCATAGAGAGATACGATATAATCAACCATCGTCTAGTCGCGCGTCCAAGCTACTTGTCTTTTTCTTTTACGCGTCGAATCTTCTCATCTCATCATCTCTTCTGAATTCTTGGCCTACCTATCTCTCGAATGTACCACCAAGTTCTGGTTCTCTTACGAGGTATACAAGTCGTACGAAGGCCTCACCAACAGGTCAAGTCGAATCTCCTGTCCTGATACCAGACAGTCGATTCATTTCCTTCTCATCACTGCTTGACCAGTTATTTACTTCTCCATTTGACACTCAACGAGTCCAACGTTCATCGTCATATCAGATGGCGGTGACAGCACCAGCCTCCATCGTGGCCTCGCCCACCATCCTCACTTCAGCACCGTCTGCCTCACCTCAGTGCTGTCCGCCGTATCGCCAGCATCACCAACATGCCAACCGCCACTATCACCTCAGCTTCCCCCCCACCCAGCCGTCTTAGCACCTGCTGAGCCAGCTGTCATCTCAGTCGCCGCCTCAGCTCTTCGTTCCATCACCAGCACCAACACTAGCCATTTTAGCACCAGCCGTACAGCGCCGTCTCAGAATCGCCAGTCACTGACTGCCTCAGCCCCATCCATGTATCGCGATTATCCCCAGCCGCCACCGCCATCACCTCAGCCCAAGGTGCCTTTCAGCACCGTCGCATCAGCCCTGCCCTCCGCCACAACCGTCTCAGAACCCTGCGCCTCCCAGCCTTATGTCGCCTTCGCTTACGTCGCCAACCCTTGCCCCACCACCTGCCGTGTCGCCTCCGGCCCTCCTTGTCATTTCCACCTACGCCTGCATCTACGAACTCATGCCCGTTGACCACCGGTCCTATCATCAAGCGCGCCTACCATCATTCTCTCTCCGTCACGATATAGTTCCCTTCTTTACCTTTCCACCTTCCCCATTCCCATTTTATTATAAAGTTCACGAGCGCCGATGTCGGCCCCGCAAAGAGCTGTGCCGCTCGTGACGCCAGGTCACACGCGCCCATTCACCCACCTCTCTTTTTCTCCTCTTCCTTTGGATGATGGCACATACCTGCTTATATCTAGCTGCAGGGATGGAAACCTCATGTTACGCGAATGGACCGGGGATTGGATTGGCACCTCCGTCGGACATAAAGGCGCCGTTTGGAGCACCACGCTCAGTCGTGATGGCTCTCGCGCGTCTGGCAGCGCTGACTTTACGGCGTACGTCTCTCCATCGTATATGTGTACAAACTGAAGGTGTGCGGTCGGACTCACGCCCCAGCTCTGCCCTTTTCTTTTCCAGTAAAATCTGGGATACGTACAGCGGGTAGTTGCTTCACTCATTCCCGCACAATCACATCGTTCGCAGCGTCGCGACTCGCGATCTCCCCCTGATCCGTCGGCCGGGCGCATGCTGACTGGCAGACAAGAAAGAAGGTCCGGATCTTTGATATGGGGAAAGCGGATGCGGAGCCCGATGTTTTATCCGAGGGCGTTGGACAATCGCATGACAGCACAGTTAAGAGTGTCGTGTGGCTCGATGAGAATATCGGCGAGAGTGCAGGAGACGACGGGTTTGTCAAGTGAGTGTTCCTCCCTCCTGATGTTTTTTTTTCTGATAGGTTGATCCGCGTGATGAGGTGGTGGGATGCACGCGCACGCCAAGTCACTAAAAATCTATTTTTTGACAACCCGATCACCTCGATGGAACTCTCCTCACAAACACAGCGACTCATGACGTCTGGAAAGATTGTTTCGTTCCCGCAAAACCCACCGAGACGCGCACGCCGACTCACAGCGTCAAGATTGCCATACTCCGTCGTCCGCGTCGGTCCACCCAATTCTCCAAGATCGCTTCATCACCAAGAGCACCAGTGACGAATGGGTGCGTGTCCACCGGATCAACGGCAAGGTGCTGAAGGGTCATCATGGACCTGTTCACTGCATCGAGTACAGCCCGGGCGGAGAGGTATATGCCAGTGGAAACGGTGAGTGCAATGATGCCCATCTCGTTCACTTTCGACTGAGGAAAAATTTCCTGCCTCATTCTCTGATTCATCAGAGGACAGTATGTTGGTCCTCCTCTTTGATTCGATCAACTTGTGCTCACTGACACCGCCATCTTGGAGAAGCAAACACAGTCGCTGCTGCCAGGAGTTCACCAACATGCCAGGACGCACCGCCATCTCAGGAGACACGCTGCACGCTGCCTTCCCTCTTGCCTCCCCACCCACTCACGCGCCGTCGCCCATGCGTACCATCGCCACCTCAGTTGGAGACGACCATGACACCGTGGCCGAGACACAACGGCAAGAGCAACATGCAAGTCGGGCTCGCAGCCCACCACCATTTTCACCTCTGCCACCGATGCATTGCCCTCTCCCACCGCAGAAGGAACAGCCGCCTCGCCGTCTCCCTCGAATCATGCCACCGCAGCTGCAGCCGCAACAACAACTTCAGCACCAGCAGCAATGTCTGGCCACACAGCAACGTGCAACGACCAGGCCACATTGCACCTTCATGCGCGCACCATCCACTGCCCCATCGACACCCATGCTGCCCACGCCTCCTGAGCCACGACAAGCCGCAGCGTGCAAGGACGTCGACCGCCACTATCTGTTCTTCTTGCACAACAGAGGACCACCTGGTGCCACCGTGACACACAACACCATGTTAGAATGCATCTGCACGCATGCCGCATTCCCCGCCTCATTAACACCCGCGCTGCCCACACCGCCCACCTCTCCTTCGCCGCGACTCTGCAGCGCGCCACGACGTCAGCTGTGTCCACCACCACTTACTGCACGACGGAGGACCCCCGATGGCCACAGCCCCAACAACATCACGCGCACGCACGGCCTCAAGCCTTATTCGACCAGGGACAGTCAAAATTTCAATCCCCTGGAGGTTTAAGGGAGGATTCCCGCTAGCCTTGGAATCACGCGCACGTCTTGTCATCGCCTTCCCTTTCTCCCTCCTCATGATCCTGCCGTGCCACCTATGCCTTATGCCACTTCTTGTATGCCATGCCACCTGTCTAACTAATCGCTTCGTGTACCTTTCTCGTGGCATTCTCAACTCCATTTCATGCTCCCCTTCCTTTCACCTCATATTCTCCTTTGTGCTGCCCTGTACATCAAACTCTAGCTACTTGAATAAGAATAATCCTCTCTCCCGCAATCTCATCCGCCTGCCTGGAGACACCCTCATTGTTCTCGTGATCCCATGTTCCATATTCAGCTGTGTCTCGCCCCTCCCTCTCCACTCCTTGGGTGTCCTCTGGGATAACAGGTCAGGGTAACCAGCTTTGCTAACTCACAAGTGTGTCCTCCGGGACCACTACACCGAGACGGTGGTGGATGGCGGAGGGCAGGGCTCAGGCGGTGGCTGTGGCGGCTGGTGATGCTAGCAATACGGTGGACAGGGCTGGGGTGGGGACAGACCAGGCAAAGACGGAAGCGGCGGCTGGTGCTGAACCGACGGCCGTTGGCACAGCTGGTGCCAAGAATGAGCGGCAGGGCTGATGCTGGTGTTGGTGGTAGTGTAGATGGCAGTGCTGGCACTGTTGCTGGTGACGGTGCTGGTGCTGGTGCTGTGATCCCGCCTGGCCAAACAGACTGTTCACGAGCGCACCCACAGAAGGATGTGGCATTCAGAATGAGACTGATGAGGAAGGGGATTCTCTCACTCACTGGCTCTACTCCACGATCCACTCGTACTGCTTTTCGAGATTCGTCTAGCGGTGACGTGACCTGCCTGTTCCTTCGTGAAAGCCTTTAAGTCGTGCTCGAACTTGTTGATGGCCACCTCCGCGTGGCAGCTGTTTGCTTCCTGGCCTTGATTACCTCGTCCTGTTCGCGCAACTCGGTGTCGAACCGCGTCAGTGTCACACGCTCTTCTTGCAGACGGCGCTCCACCTCGCCGTGCGCCGCCTGTCATCATATTTGAGTCAGTGGTTGTCGTGATGTGCTGGTGTCAGAGTTGGTGACGGTTTTGGGGTCGGAAGAGGGTGTTCACGCACTTCACTCTTCGCAACCTTGTCCGCGAGCGACTCCTTGCGCGTTTTCTCGACCCTGGAGAGGCATTACAGAGCGTTTTGCACGCAGACGCGATGTCTGCCTCGATTTGTTCTGTGTTGACGGATAGTCAGCGATGCCAAAAAGTAACAGTTGGACAGACCAAGGTCGAGTGCTGCCGTTTGCATTTCTTTCTGTTGGGTCTTCACTTTCACCGCTTGGTTCTGCAGTGCTGCCTTTTGCTTCTGGACGTTTGCCTGAGAAGAGAACCCGTCAAGCGAACGCATTGCGTTCCAGAGAGGAGGTAATACCTTCAGCTTGTCCGTTTTCCCTTCCTTGTTATTCTTGAATTCGTCCATGTCCTTCTCGAGCTTCTTAATCTCCGCCTTGGCTGCCGCCTGTTTCTCCTGCAGTCTTCACTGTAGCCTCCAACTCTGCAATCGAGTGCTTGAGCTCTTGCTGGTGCTGGTGATGGAGTTGGCGGTTGCTGGTGACGGAAGAAGCGCTGAGGCGGGCAACATAGGTGACTGACATGACAGCTGGCATAGCTGGTGATGGCATGTAGACTGAGTAGCAAGAGTGAGGGAGATGAGAGGACGAGGCGATACGACACCGGACCAAGCGTCGACCACGGATCTGAGTTGGGCTATGTCCGTAGGAGCTGGGAATGGTGGCATCAAGGGAGTGAGAGATATGTAGCCAGAGGCCTCGTCGGCGCTGGATGCGGTTGGTTGTCGGGTAAGAGGCTTCGCAGCGGACTTGCCGGTAAAGAGGTCTGATGGGAATGGGAAATGAGCTTGCTCATATATAGGAGATATCTCGAGGCAAACCTGAGACCGGGTGTTGGTTCTTCTTCATGTGTGTGGTGTGATGGATGTGCAGTGAGTGAATAAAAGCGGTATCATACTGATTTGGCGAAGTACCGAATCTTGCCAACTCGCCAGAACCACCACATCAACCGTCCAACTCCCTCGGAACACAATCACCGGGATCGACGCTGTCTGAGGTAGAGTGATGAGCGACCGCACGGTTTCACGCTTGTTTTATCCGTCTGCACGGCCACATCTGGCTCTGGCGCTGGAGCCGGCGCACGGCGATGTATGGTGTATGATATGATGGTGACCGCGCGGTCGAGGAATGGTCTCAGTCATCGAGTTGGACACCCTCAACTTCTCTATAAAAAGGGTCGAGCTCTTTGGGGTGATTTCCCCAACTTGTTCTCTCGTCTGGCACTGGTTGGTGAGTCTATCATCTTATTCCTTCCCCTTTGTGAATCATGCTGACCTATGACAGCCCGTACCCATTTTTTTGCTCAATCCTCAGTCAATTCTCCTTGCATTACCCACGGCCGATGATGCACCCATTCAACGTCGCACTTCTTGCTCTTTTCGTTTCCAACGCTGCCCCAACTCTAGCTTGTCGCAACTCGTAAGT